>JAJIYU010003508.1:0-26566 GCA_030144865.1 Tinospora cordifolia
TCAAGAGAGATATTTTGATAAAGAACATCAAGGGCTTTCAAACCCTTTTAGTCTAGTTTACAATTATCAACAAAAATGTTGTTTGAAACGCCTAATGATTTACAACTGTTTGAATTTTGAATGTGTTATTAATGGTGAATTAGTAATTTAGTGGTTTCAAAAAGATCCATTGGGCTTTTGTGCTCACCCCTTCCTTCTATTTTTCAGGTAATTGAATTACATGAAGACCATGAATTTTTTGCTGTAATAGTTTTTCTTCAAGACCGAATTATGTACTTAATTTTATTGAATTAATAGAGTTATGAATTTCTTTTATTTTTTGTATTATTGTCTTATTAAATTCCTAAATTTGAGTTATGTACTCTTAAATATAAATAACGCATGAAATAATTAAAATAGAAAGTTAAGTTATGTACTTATAAAGTAATATCGGCCCGGCCCGCCTTGTGGTAAAGTATAAATTGAAAGTCATAGGGGTTGAGGTGTTATAAGCATGGTATCAAAGCCTAGGCTTTAGGTGCCTTGGGCTAAAAATAGAAAGTCAAGCCTAAATATGCGTTAGCTCAATGGTAGCAGATTTCACGAAATCTATGTACTTAAGCCCCAGGTCGTGGGTTCGAAACTTCGCGAAGGCGAAAAAAACCCTAAGGGAAGGGGACAATACCTTGAGTCACCCTGTGTGTCAGGTGTGTCGGTGTATTACAAATATTTCGAAGCCAGTTCTCTTTTGTGTCCAAACTCAACCCCCCATGGAACTCCTTGGGTCTCAGATCCAAAAACATCTCCAAGAGGTGATCGTGGGCAGCCTCATCTACTAGTTTCATTGGGGCTACCTCTACGCGGTCTACAGCTCTCTTAGGTACAATTGTTACAAGGGGTGCTACTGGTTCAACTCTCTGTCTTTCAGCCTCAATTTTATCCAGTCTATCTCTCTATAAGGCTATTTGGGTCAGAGTAACCTCAGTAGATGCCCTAATCATAGCCTAAAGCCTCTGTATGGGATCCCCTGCTCGAGTTGAATTGGAGGTGGTGGTGGCACCAACTCTGAGATCCTATGTGGTCTCCCACGTCGAGGAGGCATCGTAGTCTACATAAAATATTAAACTTCCATCATTTCCCCAAATTAAACAGACCACAACTTTAAGCTATCATAACAAAAGATAACTACGCAGTGGATAACTATTTCCAAGTAATAATCTAATCCACAAGGTTAAAATTATAAATCTTAAAACTCACTAACTTCCAATGATAGTAAATTTTCCTCATGATATAACCATCTCACTCGGTTCCTCTTCCTGTTAATTAGAAGTTAGAAAGTTTTTGTCTATAATTTCGCTATACAATACTAAGTCATTTTTTAGGGTTTTCCTAACTTTTGTGATTACTTTGAGGTTCCCTAGGTTAACAACAATTGTTATTCCTTAATTGGAAAACCTTGGGCTCTGATGCCAACATTGTCGGGATCCGTTCCCTAGGGCGAAGGGGGCCGACCGGCTGCTTGACGAACTCACTCGCAAGCTAAGCTTGCCAAAACACTGTTAAGCCTCTTTCTTATCCACATACAACATCATCAGAGTAACCACAAGAAATATGGAAGTAGCTAAACAAAAAATGCAATAGAATTTTTTTAAATTAAACAGAAAGTATTTATGTACAACCTTTTCTATGTAACAATAGCAAAAATGTAATAGTCAGAATATCTACAATTCTTTCCTCACTTCTTACACATCATAATAACTTTCAAAATAGTAAACCATATAATGAAACCTACCAAGATAAACAAGGTGAGCTCTACACAATGACCACCTTCTTCCCTTTATCCTTAGTAGAAGAAGAACCTGAAATGTTAAAGTAGTGAGCTACTTTTGTCTACAATGGCTCAATGAGTAATGTAGCCCAATTTATAACTTAGAACAAAAATTCTATAAAACAATGTCATGTATGCAAGAACAATAATAATATGCAAATGAATGGAATAATTAATAAATGTTAAATCCATAATGCAGTCGTGCACTTTTCATTTTGAAAACAATTTTAATGTTGAAACCACATGCCGAATCTCTCAATAGCCTACAAGACAATGACAAATCCACCCGAGAAGGTGTACCCGATGGTTAGACGTATTCTCAT
The DNA here is from genome assembly GCA_030144865.1 of Tinospora cordifolia. Classification (NCBI taxonomy): domain Eukaryota; kingdom Viridiplantae; phylum Streptophyta; class Magnoliopsida; order Ranunculales; family Menispermaceae; genus Tinospora; species Tinospora cordifolia. Next base: position 2,131 of record JAJIYU010003508.1, read on the forward strand.
ATTATAGGGATTCGCCAGCTCATACATCATGTATGGCAGCCTCAAATCCTCTATAGGAGAGCCCAATTGATAGACCTTCCCAGAATGCACCCCCAGGTACGATGGCCACTTATCCTCAATCTTCTACCATATCCAATACCCTAATTCGTACCATGGTACCTCAAGATTTAATGCACATTTTCTTATTTAAAAACTCATTTAAAGATTGCAAATGCATTTCAATGTGCAATACATTTCATTCATGAACAAAATAACAAGTTAAATGATAAATTAGAAACACTACTCACAAGAATGTTCAGTTCCTAGTGCTCCTCTAGTAACTGGTCGCGTCCCGTGACGCTTGATCCTATGTGATCAACGTGGTTTCTTATTATTTATATGAAACTTGACTCAAGTCTAACTTTATAGTCTTTGGTCAATCAAAGGATTGACTCGGTCAATTGTGGTCTAGTATAATCAAATATAATCAGGCTTAATACTTGGTTAACCTGTATGATCAACAGGGTCAACGTGGTCAACAAGGTCAATTTGTGCTAATAAGCCCTTAATATTGATCCAAAATACCAAAAATTTGTATTATCTACATGTGTCCCACCTTTGGTACACAATAACCAACCATTTTTATAAATTTGACGGTTCAATACAATAAATAAAAAAATTTTAATTATTTCTTATATTAGACATTTTTTCAATAAGTTTTTTATAATGTTATATAATATTATATAACATTATTTTCTATTATTTAACATTATTTTACCCTACATACATTTTTTATATTTATTAATTAATCTTTAAGTCATATAAATGCAAATTTAATATATTATTGACCTAAAAAAAATCTTAATTTTAGTGTCATTGAGTTCAGAATTTCATTCTGGACATTTCAGTACCCGCTAACTAAAATTTCAGTATAAATGGGTATACTCTTCCATGTGTCGACTTCTAGCTATCATATAAATTTTTAGGACCTAAATAGGTACAAATAAAATATATGTCTATATTTCACTCGTTGATCTGAATATAGTGATATATATATATATATATATATATATATATATATATATTGTGTACTTTTATTCCTAGAGAAATTACACCCTAGTTTTGGATCACACAGTTGGCTAACACGTGCTAAAAATTATACTAAAAAAAAATCATTCATGACCTTTATAACCATTTTGAATTGAAAAGAGAGCAAAATAAATTCCACAAAGTGTCAAATCATCAAGAACAACAACTTTCCCTTTTTCTTTTCTTTCTCTTTCTTTTCTCTCTCTTTTTTTTTCTCTTTCTTTTCCCGGCCGGCCAAATGAGAGCAAATTGAATGTGAGCAAAAATGAAAGGAAGCAACTTATATTTTCATCATTATCATTATTAATTTTATTTTTTCTTAAGCAACATTTTAATTAATGCACTTGTGTTGTTATTATTACCATCATTTTTCAATTAATGCACACACTAATTAATACCATTGCCCAAAAAAATCACATATTTTCGTAAAATTATGTATTTCTTATTTATAAATCATTTATTGATATATGAAAATATATGTCGAATCCGTCGACTCAATGTCCACTAATACAGGTTGTTATACATCCCGTAGGGAAAGAGTATTTTTAAGTTGATCTTTTTAAAAGTTGAAAATTATGCACACATGCTCATAGGGATGGATACAGTGCTCCTATGCATTACTTAGGGTTTCATGAGCTTTCTCATCATTTGGTCAAATGAGGATGCAAGCATTGAGATCTAATGGTGTTATGTAATTTGGTATTATATCTTGGGATTTTTTTTTTCTTGAAATGCTTCCATCTCCAAAATATGGTGTATATCTTTTATTTCTAATTTAGTTTTTGGTAAGATCTCTTTACATTATCTTTAGTATCTTGAATGATTTTGAGTATATACATGAGATTCTTACTATTCTATGATTAAGAAAGAACCTAAATAATCTAGGATTGCTTATTCTTACCAATATGGATGGTCACAATTTTAGGATACTCAGGGTTATGGGCTTGATCTAAGGGTTGTTATTTTATCTTAGTCTTATACATGGATTGAAGATACTTTTGTAATTTTTTTAAGAAGGATATTTTGGTAATCTCTTTGACATTACTAACTTAATTGTTAATTAATTGTTATAATTATTTACATAGTTAGATCATGTTTCATTTATTTTTATTTTATTTAATATTAATTTTCCTTGCCATTAGGTTTATTCCATATAAAATGTTCCTACTCATCATTTTATGTGAATTAAAATAATATGAATCTCTCATTTGAAGTTATTAATTTTTATGTATCATCACTAAAATTATTTTGTTTTATTTTTGGTTATTATTATTATTATTATTATTATTGTTGTTGTTGTTGTTGTTGTTGTTGTTGTTGTTGTTGTTGTTGTTGTTGTTATTTTTTGTACAATTTCTTAGGATGATTGTCGGGACCTCTTCCTTAGGGTGAAGGGCGAGCCAACCAATAAAGTGCCTCGACAAACTCACTCGTAAGCCGAGCTTGTTAAAATAATGTTAAGCCTCATTCTTATCCATACACAATATCATCAAAGTAATACAAGCGATATGAAAGTAACTAAATAATTAATTACAGTAAAAAATTTTTTTAGTTAATTTCGCTTCTGGCTGGCCCCCCCTTTGAATGTCCAAATCCTCCTTTTCGTTCTACTTAGGTGGAGCAATCCGAACTCTCGACAAAAAATATTTATGTACATTTCTTTCCTATACAGCAGTAGCGAAAATGTAATAGTCAAAATATATACAATATTTTTCTCACTTCTTATACATCATACAAACTCTCAAAAATAGTAAACCATGTGATAAACCTTACCAAAATAAATGACGTGCACTCTATGCAATGACCACCTTCTTTCCTTTATCTGTAGCAGAAGAAGAACATGAAATGTTAAAGTAGTGAGCCAATTTTGTCTACAGCAGCTCAATAAATAATATTGCCTAGTTATATAAAATAATGTCATATATGCATGCACAATAATTATGCAAATAAATGCAATAGTTAATAAATGTTGAATCCACAATGCAGTTGTCGTGCATCTTTCATGTCGAAGCTCTCAATAACCTATAAGGCAATAATAAATCCACTCGAATAGGTGTACCCGACGGTTAGATATATTCTCATATCATAGGGATCTGTCATCTCATACCTCATATATGGCGGCCTTAGATCCTCTATAGCGGAGCCCAATTGATAGACCTACCTAGAACGCACCCTCGGGTACGACGACCACTCATCCTTAATGCTCTATCATATCCAATACCCTAACCCGCATCTAGACTTCAAGATTCGGTGCACATTTTCATATTTTAAAACTCATTTAAAGATTGTAAATGCATTTTAATATGTAATACATTTCATTTTTGAACATAATAATAAGTTAAGTAATAAATTAGAAAAATATTATTCATAAGAATGCTCAGGTGCTCCTCTACTGACCGGTCGCGTCTCGCTAATATTCGATCATGTGAAATCAATGTAGTTTCTTAATATCTATATAAAACTTAGCTTAAATCTAACTTTATGGTCTTTGAACATTTTAATTTGATTAGTTTTGAGAAAAAATTTCAAGTTTAAAACACCAAATATTGTTATAAAAGTTGAAGCGACCAAATTTAAAACACCAAATATTATAGTTATAAAAGTTGAAGTGACCATTCCAACTCGAAACTAGCTAAATGAGACAAGAGTAAATAATACATATTGTTACTATTTTTATTATCTCATTTTTTTGCTATTTTCCCTGTCTCAAGCTTGTTTCCTTCCTAATCTCTCTTTCTCCTTCTCTTTCTCTTTGTAGGTCGTTTCTACTTCACCAATGATCTTCTTACACGTTCAACTTGCCATTATGTCATGTGTCAGTTGTCCACTACATGCTAATCCACTGCTTGTTTCCTACTTCTTATTACCCATCATCCACCTCTTGCTACTCACCATCTGCCATTATAGACCACCATCTTTTGGCTCGTAGTTTTCTTTTCCTCTTTTTCTTCTGCCCTCTTAACAGTAGAGCTCGAAGCTAGTTGGATGACCTATTATTTTGTTTCTTTTTTTATAGCTTCTTCTTTTTGTTATTTTATGATTTAAGTTTGTTTTGTTATTTTAATTAGGGATAGATCCTCTCGTTGTTTGATAGTATCTATTGTTATGAGGTTTGATTTGTTGATGTTTGGGGTTCCTTGGTGTGATGTACTTACTTATGGGATTACTATGCTTGGAGATGGATTTAGTATTAATGAAATGGAAACTTTGACAAAAAATGAAAAAAAAAAAAAAGTTGAAACCAATTTCTTATAATTGAATGGTGTTGGTTCCACAATCATCACCAATAATTGAATTACTTTGATAGAAACTATCCTTTATAATATTAGATAATGTTATAAATTAATAAATTATTTAAAACAAGGTACATTATATACTTAACATCTCATGCCATTCTAGATCTTGATTTATGGTAACACCAATCTGTTTAACTTATGTGCCACTTTGTTACCATCTTTAGTGATGAACTGAGAAAAAATGGACGGATTCTATTTGTTTTTACTACAAAAATTAAAAAATTAAAAATTAAAAGAAAATAAAAAGTGAGAGTGAGAACCATTTTCTCAGCCAAAAGGAAGAGATTATATATTAAAAAAAAATTGAAATAAGATATCTTTTCATGTTTAAAACAAAGCTTAGTAAATTTGTTGATATTGGTGCAATACATTTAAAAGTAATTCAGTAACATGAAAGATGATTTCTATGCCCAAATGCACTTTTTTCTGCCAGTTTTTTTTTTTTTTTTGATAATCATAAGTATATTCTTTTTTCAATAATAGATTAATGTATATGAAGAAGTTAATTTCTTGAGAGGCAAGTCCTACTGAAAACAAAAGTTTTTTTTTTTTTTTTTTTATTTCCTTCTAATTTATTTATTAATCTTGTCATGTTAAATAAGTAGGTGACTCGAATATAACATATTTAATACGTAATTTAAATAGATAATAGTCGGATCATGTTTACCTAACACAACACATTTATTAATAAATCTAAAAATTAAGCTATTTAATCTGTTGTAACCTATTTATAATCTCTTTACAATTCACTTAACGTTGCTTAATTTAAATTAACATAATATGTCCAAACAAAATTAAACAATCATCAAAACAATCTAAAATATTGTGAAGTTATGCTCTTAAGTCTGAACATACCAAAAATTATATATTTTTTCATACACAAGAATTAATTAATACATGTCAAAGGTATGATATTTTTTTAAAGGCATAGCATTCTTCTAGAAGAAGCATAATAATTTTTCAAAGGTATGATATTATCATTTTTTTTTCTTTAATAAAGATGAATATATCACATAACTATTCACCAATTTTAAAATTGTTAATCTTAAAAAAGTAAATAAAATATAAAATATAAATAATTTATTTAAAAATTAAATTAATTTTGTTGAAAAATAAAAATAAATTATATTTTTAACATGTTAATAAATAAATAAAATTTTAAATTAAATTATTTTTAATTATTTTAAATAAGTTGTTTTTTATTACACCATTTATAATTTGAAATTTAATTATATCTACTAATATTTAATTTATTTTTACCTACAAAAATTTATATTTAATATTAACCCGTTGGTTAACTTTTTTTCTTATTTGGGTTGAATTATAGTGCCGTGACACCCATGGTCGGCACTTAATTATATGATAGCATCAATTGGACATTTCAAATAGGCTATGTAACTAATAGACTCTGCGGAGTACCGAAGCGAAGACTCATCCACTGGACGCTACGCTCCTTGGATAAGTGCCTCGCTTCGCGTCCAATTTCATTTCTCTCTATTTCCTTTCATTGATCGAATACTCCCTGAATCCCTGGCCGGCCTGCCTAGGGTTTTCCCGGATCTTTATTGTTTTCCTAGGTTTCTCTCTTGCTTTCTTTTCTTTCTTTTCTGATTTTGCAGACTTCTCAGGCTACAATTCCTAATTTCACTTTCAATCGAGGAGTTCTTTTTTCTTGTAAGGTAAAACAGCATATTAATCGCCGTTAGGGTTTCATCTCGTCTTTGAATCTTTTAATGAAGAACCCTAGGTAATCTTATCTTCATTTTTCTTCACATGGGCAGGAGAGAATGGGGGAGACAAGGGATAACGACGCTTACGAGGAAGAGCTTCTCGATTACGATGAGGAGGAAGACAAAGCACCCGATTCCGTCGGCGCTAGGTCGAACGGCGAAGCGGCAAAGAAGTGAGAGATCTCGTCTGATTAACTTGTTTCTAGTTTTAGTCTGCTTCGTTTTCTATAAGGATTTCGGTTTGATTTTGTTAGAGGTTCTAGTTGTATTTTGGTTAGTCTGGTGAACTTGGGATTGTGCTTTAGCTGTTTTGAAGAAGATGCATCTAAGATGATTGATTTCTGTTTGTGTAGGGGTTATGTTGGAATTCACAGTTCTGGATTCAGAGATTTTCTTTTAAAGCCTGAGCTCCTGCGTGCTATAGTGGATTCAGGTTTTGAGCATCCTTCAGAAGGCAAGTCATTTACTTTCGTTTCTCACATTTGAAAAGAATTATCTTATTTGAAGTTTTATTCGACTGTAGCCGCATGTTTTGTTAGACCTATCTGTTTATACTGTCGCATTATGCTAAGTTACTATTGTCATCTACTAAAGTATCCAAGAAAGTGTAAACTTGAAAACAAGCCCTATTATTCTTGAAAGCAACATGTTTTCCTACAAGCATCTTGGGACACTGTTTTAGGATTCAACAGGCCTGTTTTCCATGCTTTGAAAATTTGGACTCAAGACCTGTATTTGCGTGACAAGCTGAATCAGGCTTTTACTGTTACCTAAAATCATGTTTTCTAAGTTAAATCATGAAACTTTTACGTTTATTTTCAAAAAAAAAAAAATCATGAAACTTTCTTTAGATTCAACAAAGTGAACACGTTCCGCATTTCCATGCTTCCAAAATTTGGAACCCAAATGCGTTTGCTTGCTTCTCTTTCTTTTTTTTTTTGAATTAGTTATACCTGTTTTACTTTGCTTCTTGCCTTTGGAAAGTTAACTAAAATTGTATCGATGAATGTTCTGAATTCTAAACTACTGTATTTCAATTTCCAGGTAATACACTATTCCCCACTCCTCATTTTGGGGGAGGAAACTCATCGGTAAATCTCTTCAATTAATGATCTACCACTACAAGGTCATTTCTTTCTTACTGGGGCTCCTCGTCTTCAATTTTGTTTGGTTCTCCATCAGTGCAACATGAGTGCATTCCTCAAGCTATTTTGGGCATGGATGTCATCTGTCAAGCAAAATCTGGGATGGGAAAAACTGCTGTTTTTGTACTCTCAACGCTGCAGCAAATTGAGCCTATTGCTGGCCAAGTTGCTGCTCTTGTTCTCTGCCACACAAGGGAGTTAGCTTACCAGGTTTGTGATTAGTCCTGGTACCCTATCATGTTTGCTATGTGCATAGCATACGCCTTACATTAATGTTTTACATGTTTCTATGCCTTATATTTAATGTTCGGAGAAATTATGTCATTGCTTGCTTTCCTTTGTCCAATGGGCATGCATTAGTATTCTCCTGCTTTCTGCTTAGATTGGGTGAGGGCTTTCTTTTATTGGGTTGTTCCTGCTGATGACTTGGTCTTAATTTTTGGGTTTGCAGATCTGTCATGAGTTTGAGCGTTTTAGTACCTACTTGCCTGACATAAAAGTTGCTGTATTCTATGGCGGTGTTAACATAAAGACTCACAAGGAGTTACTAAAGAATGAATGCCCTCATATTGTTGTTGGTACACCTGGGAGGATACTTGCACTAGCACGTGATAAAGACCTTGCACTGAAGAATGTCAGGCATTTTATTCTTGATGAGTGTGACAAAATGCTAGAATCGCTTGGTAGGTCTTAATAATAACTTGGCTAGGTTAAATGCTTGCAGCCAGCAGTTGCTAACATATTATAATCTATGTGTGTTTTGAAACTTTCCATCTCACGGTTAATGCATATTCTGTAGACATGCGAAGAGATGTGCAGGAGATTTTCAAGATGACTCCGCATGATAAGCAAGTAATGATGTTTTCAGCTACACTGAGCAAGGAGATTCGTCCTGTTTGCAAGAAATTCATGCAAGATGTAATGTCCTGTGGCCAGAACACCTCAATTTCTGAAGTCATCCCTCTAATGTTCTATTTCTGTATGAGATGTTACGTTTTAGAAGTGCCAACAGGTGTTATTATTGCTTCGTGTACACTGATGGGAGCAAAATTTGGGATCTCTAGAGTTGTATTATACTATAAACATTTACTTTTACTGCTAATGTGTGGGGAAGTTGTAGGTCTGCCCTTGTAGTCTTAGGAGGAGGGGATAGCTGTCTTAGGTTTCATAGCCATGTGTGCTTTTTGGAGTTATTGTTCTGTCTTTTTTAGGTTTGTTTACCTTTACTTTTTGACCTGTTCTTTGTGGGCGGTTTTGCTTCAGAATGGATTGGGAGGAATTTCATAGCACTTCATTAAGATATGGGTTTGTTCAGTGGTAATGGTGGGGTGTCATGGGAGGAAGAGAACTGTTTGAATGCAGATGGATTGGACCATAGGGTTCTGGGAGTCGTTCGTGCATCATTTGGTTCTGGATTCAATTATCTTGAAGGACAGCCCCTAATCTACTTTAATCTGACATTTTTTCCTTTCAGCCAATGGAAATTTATGTTGACGATGAGGCCAAGTTGACACTACATGGACTTGTGCAGGTATTGTACTGTATTCTATTTACTGGTACCTGGGTTACCTTGAAATACTTTGAGCTTTTCTAAACACTGTCGTACTTGTTTCAGCACTACATTAAACTCACTGAGTTGGAGAAAAACCGCAAGCTGAACGACCTGCTAGATGCGTTGGACTTCAATCAAGTGGTCATTTTTGTCAAAAGTGTGAATAGAGCTGCTGAATTGAACAAGTTACTTGTGGAGTGCAACTTTCCATCAATCTGTATCCATTCTGGAATGTCACAGGAAGAAAGGTTCGGAACTGTTCTGACTCTTTCTGTAGTCTTCTTATTCTTGCAGTCTTTTTCTTTTTTTTTTCTTTGTTTTTTAATAAATTTTGAAACCTTGAGGATTTCCTTTCCCATCTGCCTTTTATACTTATCCTGATGCCAATAGATTGTTTTCATTAGGAATGGCAAACTCATATGTTTATCATTCCTGCTATAGGCCAACTTTTGACTGATGATTGTGTTGTATACTATATGTTGTCACCTTTGACTGATGATTTTTTAACTATACGAGTTATGTTGTCACCTCAGCAGATGATTTTTTATTTTTTATTTTTTAAAATCCGAGTATTCATTGAAACTTGCATGTTTGCTACGTTCCATTAAATTTATTGCACTGTAATTTTTTGGTCACTTGTTTAAATAAATCCCAAGGCTGTGTGTTACTCTATATCTACCTAAGTAGAAGTATAATCCTAGGTAATTGAGTTAGCAATTGAACTTTCTTATCTTCAAGGTTCATAGTGCTTTTAAGTTGCATTCTAGGATTCTGCAAGGAAAGATAGATCATGTAATATTGTCCAAATAGTTTGTTGTTCCTATTCCCAGCTTATTGAAATTTGTGCTGTTCTGTTTTTAATTATTTATTATATGAATTGGTCCACTAAGTTAATTATCATTCACACAGATTAACTCGTTACAAAGGATTCAAGGAGGGGCATAAAAGAATTCTTGTCGCGACAGATTTGGTTGGCAGGGGAATAGACATTGAACGTGTCAACATTGTGATCAACTATGATATGCCGGATTCTGCTGATACATATCTGCACAGGGTCTGTTCTCAAGGCATATTTCGCATAATTTTTCATTTAGATTGGGTGTAAAATGAGTCCTAATATTGCTTTTTCTTTTGGGTAGGTTGGAAGGGCTGGTCGATTTGGTACAAAGGGTCTTGCAATAACATTTGTTTCTTCTGCTTCCGACTCAGATGTACTTAATCAGGTTTGATAATGTTTTGATAATGCTGTATGCTAATTCTTTCACATTTATGTTAGATTTGAGGTTCTTAGGCATTGTCAAAGTTTTACCTTGGATGGATCAGATCATTACCTAAACAGTTTTACCTCTAGTTGTTTAGGTTGTCAGGCACATAAGAGGGGTTATCGACAATTTTATAGTTTTAATATTTTTCAATAATTTTGGAAACATTTTTAATCAGGTGCCTGACTGGATGAAACTATCTTTCATTTGATTATATTTTTTTCTTTTCAATAATAAATTAAATTAATATTATAAATATGTATTCATCTAAAGGGCTTCTCATGTGTTTTTTAAACTTGGAAATTGCTTTGGATGATAGAAGTTTTAAAGAAATTATACGGATGCAAAGAAAACAATAGTATGTCTTTGTATGGCTTAGGGTCTCAGGTTTGCAAAAATACTGGAGAGAAAACTAGTTGGTCTTGTGCATAGAAGACATATTAAGAGTAATAAAAAAAACTTGAAATCTTACTCCAAAAAATTAATGATGGTATTATAGAACTCATTGAAGGAGAAATAGTAATTTAGATTATGGAACAATAAATAGTTCTTTTGCATGCTCTTGAAATACAAGTTTTTAAGAGAGGGTTGAGAAGGCTTTCAAAATGGGTAATATTCACATTGGGGCTTGAAATAAATGAAGTTGGAGTTTCATGGCTAATTAAATTATTTAATTTAAAATTGTGAAAATTATGACAAAATAATTATAAAAGGAATAACATTTGAACATATATGATAAAAATAATGGTGAAAATTTTTGTGAAAATTATTTTAATACTGAAAAATTATGCACATTTTGTATTACATGCCTCCAAAAGCATATTAAGAAGGAAAAAAGAGACAATTTGGCATTTAGTGGAAATGTAGTGATTAAACGACGCATGTTTGATGTAATACTTACAGTAGAAAGGAAAATATTTATTGTGTTACAAATTAAAATTAAACTTCATAAACTAGAGAATCGAAGGGAGAAAATATCTTGTATGATGAAAACATAAAAATAAACTAAAAGGAAGCTTGTGCAATCTTCAGTCCACACAATCATGTTAGTAGTAATATTAAGAAAAAAATATCCTTATAATTTATGTTTATATTTGACCCCCTTCAACTTTAAAGAAGTTTTCAATAAGCCTCATTGCTTGTGCTTTAGGTGAGTTATTTGCAAATCTGAACAAAAAAAAAAAAAAAATTGTTCGTGGACCTCCTTTATTATGACCCAGTTGTTGGGTGGGTGTAGCTTTGACACGGAGGATATGTATGGTGAAAATCTGAATGAAAAAATTTTTGGTAGGGTGGCTCAAGTCATTAGTAATGAGGGTTACATTTAGAGGATTCTAAATGCTTGAGACATTCTGATTTAAATTGAAAGAAAAATTTTACAAGTCTGGTATTATATTAGTCTTTCCTTAGGGTGTAAAATATGTGGGTGGTTGTGAACCAATACTTCTGAAAATTAATTCAAGTAATAATCGAAGTAATTTTTAGAAGACCTTAAATATATAGGATAAAGATGAAAATATAACTGTTTGTAATATGATTGGTAACATCTTCCTTAATGGCATCAAAAGGAGGAAGTTTATTCATGTTATCTACTGTTCAATTTTTGTGCAGTTGGGAACATATTGCTGAATTAAGATGAAATGAGTCCTTTGTCCTAATTAATGCAGTTTTTTTTTTTGAAGAACTTTCTATCTTCTTAACAAATAATGATACATCTTTTGTGATAAATCACAATTATTAACGATCTTATTAAGTTTATAATGTTTCTTCAGTTTGTTAGATTATTTCGACACGTTTTAATGTAAGAACAGATAAAAAGTTCTTTTAAATTGATCTCATCCTTTCTAATTTTTATATAGTCTTGTTTAGTAATAACTTAATTCTTTAGTTTTAAATCTTTAAATAGTTGAAGTTGCAAACATAAAGTCGTATATCTTTGTCATGTTATTTATTTAGTTTTTTTTGTTATTACTACTATTATTGTTTTGTTACTTATAATGGTGATTTGCATTGTCAGTGGTTTACTTGCATAATTTAATTCCCGTCTTCGCATCATGTGTAGGTTCAGGAGAGGTTCGAGGTGGACATTAAAGAACTTCCAGAACAAATTGATACCTCTACATACAGTATGCTTCTGAACCTATTATCTTCTGTGATATTGCACATTTATACTGTATATTTTGTGTTTTGTTTTTTATGTCTCCTATTAGTATTGCTAAGCTAGGGAAAGGAAATCTGTATGGCCAAGGAGATCGTGTTATTCCTCTTTATGATGATCTTATACTCTGCTTGTATGGCATGACTTTGATTCTTAACGTGTCCACCACCTTCTAGCCACTATTTCAAACTTTTTTTATTTTTTCACTTAATTGTAAAAATCTCAGGAGCATGATATTGATATTTTTGCGGTAAGTAGGTTGGAATATGAAAGATCTTTCTTTGTTGTCTTGGCACTTCGGTCATAATTATCATGGAGTAAGTTTAGTGGGGAAATCCTTGCTGGAAATCTCTTGTTTCTGCGACTACAGCATGTGTTTTTTTTTTTTTTGCCTCTGCTTAATATGCTAGAATGCTTTTTAGGAAAACTTACAAGGCCTTTCCTGGTCAACGTTTTATTTGTGTCAAAACTTGATTTTCTTTTTTGGAAGTGCCATAAAAATGTCTCACATAAACTGATGTGGGCTTCATCAGTGCAAGAGCTTTGAATCTGTAAGCACGCTGCTGGTTTATCAACTTGCTGGTTTAGTTATTTGTAGTGGCCTTGATATTGTATCATGCCAATGAAAACATATATATATATATATATATGGATGAAGGGTAATTATTATAAGTATAATAATAGCTTTTGGCTTTGAGGTGAATTGTTGGTCACTTCTTTCATTTACAGAACTTGATAATATAGCTTTTACGATACTCATGCAAGGCCTTTTTTCACATATAGTTGTTTAAAATTGGTGTCATTTTTATGTTTTTAATGTGTAATATGAATGCTGACTTGTTGCTTATATTTTCTATTATTTGCAGTGCCTTCTTGAAGGTGGACATCTACCAAGGCACAATGACTCATTCACAGATTTTGGTGATGTTCAGTCGTTCAAAGAATGTCTAGTTACTACTTTGTTTGAGAGAAGGGCATGGTGCTTCTGATACTACTACCACTGTGTACCCGGACTGAACCTCCAGAATTGTTTTCTGGTGGATTGGGGTAGCAGCTACATTTTCAATTTTAGAAACTGGGTACTTGAAAATGTCCCTGTTATGTACTATTTACGTTGACACCTTTAGAACTTGGTGGTTATTTATGTTAAGTTTTAAATGCTATTAGGAATGAAGGTGTATCAGGAAAACTGTAGGTCGGAGCAAGATTGTGTGGAGTGACATAATGTGTCCATTCAGCTCTGGCAGGTTACCCCTTTTATTTGCAGCTCTTGCATAGTTGAGGCACATCTGACTTGAGAAAACCGATTATTTGCAACATAGCTTGCAGATACTCTCCCAGCTTCCCTTCCCTATGCGCTCTGGCATCTCCAGATCTGTCAGATCTTAGCATAATTGCTAGTTGAGAATTTAGTGTTCATTTTCCATTTGTTTTGGTAAGTAATAGGGATTTCTTTTGCTGAAGTGGTTGTCGTGAATCTGAATCACCTTTTAATTAATTAAACTGTTTATTTTTTGCCCTTATTGGTTCTAATAGTATGATCAAATTTCGTGTGGTTAATGTGACTAGCCTTCTGTTTTATATTTGATTAAAGCATAGATAGCATTTGGCCGTGGGAAAATTCAACTTGTTTGGTGTAGCCTCATGTTCAAATCAAATGCTTGCTTCAGGACTATAAATTTACTTGAATTTTGAATTGTTCGATATTATTGCTGTTATCTTTGTTATTCCAGGTATATTTGGATGAGTTGGTAGGATGATCTTTGCAACTGTTGCATCTAGTGGCGTACATTGTACGTGATCAAGTTGATTTGGACGAATGGAAAGTTCTTGGTGTTTATAGATTTGCTAGCAAGTGTATGAGAGGACCTTGAAACACTGCGTGGTTGTAATGAATACTTTGGTTTAGGATGATTAGGCTAATCATGTCATGGGAAAACGAGTCAACACCAAGATTAAGGACGTAGCTGGAAGAATGAGGAAGTTGGAAGTTGCAACAAAGTTAAATTCAAGAATTTGAAGTTTTAGGGGTTATTTGATACATATCATTGAATGAGATATGATTTTCTTTTCTTTTCTTTTCTTTTCTTTTTTTTTTTTTTGTGAAAAAAGAAATTTAGGTTCATTTGTAGTGGGTAGGATAAAGAGGAAGGCTAGGTTTATTTATTTATGGTACATTTAAAGGGTAAATTAATCTTACGTCGTCTTAAGCGGAAGTGATTTATTCAACACTTTAATTTTCTTCAATTTCATCCACTTCTATTCTATCCTATCTAATTCTGTAAAAATTATCATGCCTTGTCTTGCATGGCCGTTAAGGAAGAATGAAAAAAGTTGCTGCTAAAAGAAAAAAAGTTGGAATGAAGCTATGGGAAAGAATAAGAGTTTTGTGCAAGAAGGGAGTTGGAGTGAGACAAAGTCGAAGAAATGACAATTTGTACATGGAAGGTGGAAGTGATACTCACGGTGAAATGGCATTTTTACTTCTAGGGTCAAAAAAGAATTTATAGGAATGGATAATTCCACTTTTATATTAAAAGTCAAATGATATTATGTCTTCGGTTTTTGTTGTGTCATTGATTCGAAGTTTGGGCAGAGAGGTTCAAGCGGAGTCATTTACAGTCACTTGTAATTAGAAGGCAACGGCGATCAACATTTGAGCGTGCAAGTCTAAGGATACGTCATTCTAGGATATGCACAATTTAAGGAACATGAATTTAAGAACACACCTCGAAGGATATGAGTTTGAGCACATGCGATTAGCCAAAGTGAAGGATAGTTTTGTGTTGATCCTCAATCTGATTATCTCTGTCTACATTAAAGGCTATCTCGTTAGTGGACTTATCCTATCTCAGTAGAAGAATATGGAATTAGTACGTACAACACGACACAAAAACTTACCTAATTCATTCAAAATATTATTATTACAAGATTCAATAGCTATTTTTTTTTATAAGGAAAGTATATAACAGTAGAGTTTTTCATAAATACAAGCAACTATCTATTTGTGTAATAATGAAATTAGAGAACTTGAGCATGTTCACACTAATAAGGAAAGTACGCATATTTATGTTTCATTTCATGATCATGTATCGAGTGTCACAACTAGTCAAAATATCGTACTCATCATACATAATACATATGGATCTATGATTCATCTATGCATTATATCATGGATCATATATATGCACTCCTAAAGTCACATGCATCATGTGTATATGTCACTTCATACAACAAGAAATTATCATGATCACAAACAAGTATATATAACAGTGTATCAGTCATTAAAAAAAAAAAAAAAAAAAAAAAAAAAAAACAAAGCATGCAATCGAGTGAAATAGTACACATGGTACTACTACTTAGACTTCTTATCATAATTGTTATATATGTATGTCTAAGTAACTAGGGGTTAGAAGCATATTTATCCTAATTAAATTGCAACACATGTGCCGTCTCAATGTTACCTTGGGGAATAGGGTCTTCTCCCTGCCAATACACACACACATGCACGTGCGAGCACACATGCACACACAAATGCATGCGTGCGCGCACATACACACAAAGGTTTCACCATGATCACCATAAATAGTACACACATGGTGATCATGATAATTATGATTCTGCATGGGGTGGTTGGATAGGTGCAAAAGGATCTTTGTTAAGGCCATGGTCTCTATTTCTATTATCAGTTGAGCATGTTATGACCTTTTTTATGGAAGGAGAACAAGATTGAGTGGTGGTTGAGCTACTATTCATGCATACACTATTTATGGTGATCATGGTGGAGTAATTTACTTAGAGAAAAATTACAACTACTTGGGAAAGGCTCATGGCCCTGTCATATGTGGTTGGAAAACCTTGAAGTGTGAACTTTCAAGACATGGGTACATAAAACCTTAATCACCCTTGTATTGACACAGAATTTAAAGTAAAGTGGGTTTGTTGACTACATATCACTTTGTGCACTACATAGCGTATGTAACACATTGTACATTAGGTAGCTCACCTACCCATTATGCAGCGGGCAGCACACTGCATGTATTGTTCCTTGGGATCTCATCTCCTAATTTGATTGTTTCATGCTCAAATTAGTTTTCTAATTGTCCTTAGTTTGCACGTAACTATAGTTAATTAGTCTTCAACCATAATTAATTATTGTTAAACATAGTTACTTAGATTTAAATTTTTGGGATATTACAATTGTACCTCCTCCTTAAAAGGAATTTTGTTTTCCAAATTTGTAAATTATACTTGTATTCCTTAGCTTTGCCTTTGAGACAACTTTGAAACTTTGCACGTATCTCACTCTCGAGCTTCAAGGTCTTCTCATTGACTCTATGGTGCCTTCACATGACCTTTACCAGTAGTATATCTTTACTCCTCAAGCTATGAATCTTCTTATCGAGGATCCTTAATATTGTCTCCTCGTAGATGACATCATTTTGAAGTTGTATATCACCACTGTGAATCATAGGTGAAGGATTTGGATGTTATTTTCTTAGATTGGAGACATGGAACACATCATAGATGCTTGTTAAATTAGGTATGAGCTCTAGTTTGTATGTAGTTTCCCTTACCTTTTAAATGATCTTGAAGGGTCCAACAAATTGTAGAGCCAACTTGCCCTTCATATCGAATCTCTTGATGCTTTTCTTTGAATTAACTTTGAGATATACTGTAACACCCCAACCCCCACTTTTATTATGCATTGGATATAACCACCATTCTTTGACAGTGGACTTAATCATTTGGCGAGTCGGGCCGGTGTTACTTTACAAGTGACACACACATGACTTTTTTATTTTTCAATACCTCATGCCTTGGAATAGATTCAAGAATACAAATATCATTTAATAAAATCAAGGCAATTAGAAATAAAGAAAAATTGAACTTCTTTATTCATAAAAAGAAAGTACATAACTTTATAATATAAACTATTACATTGTTAATCAAAAGAAATTCATAACCTCTAAAATAAAATAAAATTTCTGCAGAAGACTTATTTAAAATTGGGCAACATGCCCTTACATTAAAAAGAAACTTTAAGAAAATAGAAACTTGCTAAAATCCAATTTCTATGGTCTTCATAATTTAATTTTCTGAAAAAGAAGAGGAAGGGGTGAGCACAAAGCTCAGTGAATCTTTTTCAAACAACCATTTTTTAAATTCAAACCAATAATACATTCATATTTCAAACACTTGCATACATTAGGCATTTCAAACAACATTTTTGTTAAAAGTTGAGATTTTAGACCAAAAGGGTTTTTAAATCCTTGATGTTCTTAAAAAAGTACTTCCTTAGAGTGAAATATAGCTTTTCTTAGCCAATTTCATTAGACTTTTGGACTTCAAGGGAACTTACCCACCAACCAAGTACTTTGGTCTTAAAACCATATGAACTAATCATATGAAAAGAACATCCATAGTAACCCACATGTTCATTATGATGGTACATGGTTATTTTCACCATCATCTTTTGTTAATTCTTGAATCATCATTTAAAAATCAAAATATGAAGCTAAGATCAATAAAAAATCAGTATATAAGTATTATGGAAATCAAATCATGGAACATCCATAATCATACATCATTCTTTAAAATAAAACCTAAACATGATACCAAACATGACATGATCACTATGAATGTATAAATTCGAACAAGAATCGAATATGAAACTGAAATATGTTATAAAATACTAGAACTGAAATTATTTTAATTTCAAAAACCAAACAATGAACATGCTAGTAATTTGAATAAAAAAAAGGGTTGTTAGAAAAATCACTTCCACCTTATGATGCTTTCTCCCCAAAGTTTGAACAAGAGTTCCCAATGTACAAGCACCAAGAAAATCACCCAAGATGAATCCCCAAACCAAGACCTTCTCACACTCAAGAGGAAAAAGAATGGTGAGAAGGGATGACAAGAAAGAGGGCTTAGAGAACAAGAGGAAATCTCAACTCTTGATTCTTGGGATGTGAGGAATGGTGAGCATGAGAGGTTTATATAGAGTTTAAAGTGGCATAGAATGACAAGTTTATGATGTTCTCCTTGTAGGAAACTTGCCAATTCTTCAAAATTTCGTGCCCCCCAAGCATAGAAAAATAGCAAGTGCATTAGAATAATTTTTTTGAAATTTAGAAACATTTTTTTCGAATTTTTTTGGGATTTTTATTCGAATTTTTAAGTTATTAATCTCAGTTTAATCAGAGCATTAAAACTAGACTGTTGATGATCTTCTATCGCAGCATCAGATTGCAATCAAGATTTACGGATTTGTTGTGGATTGTTAGATTTCCTCGATCGTAGCATAGATCAGGGCGCCTCAGATTTCGTCTGTCAAATGGGCCTCGATTGCAGCACGACCGTTCGAGATCAATGAAATCAGCGTGGTTCGTTGATCAACTTCGAGCGCAGTACTGAATTGCGATCGAGATTAACGAATTCGCTGTGGTTCGTTGATCAATCTCGAGCGTAGCACTGGATCGCGATTAAAAAAACGGCTTTGATCTTCACCGTTGGATGGACCTCGAGTGCAGCATCAGATCTTGGACACCGATCCAAGCCGCACGATTAACCTCGAGTGCGGTGTCATTCACGATCAATGAAGTGAATCCAAACCGTTAGAATAGGTTGATCGATTCTGGGCGTTGGATTTCAGTGATTCGGTGCTCCTGAGCGCTATTTTGGGCTTCGATTTCATTCGTTGGATCAGACAGATCGAGTTTGGATCGTTGGATGCAGTTTCTAATTACCAAATTTACTTTTTAAAGTTGCTATTATCTGAAAATTGTCAATTACACACTTTCTAATTGATGTAAACATTGATTTTTGCACAAATCCTTCCATTTTATTGACTTGTTAATGTTTTTCCCCTTTCCATTTCTTTAATATTGTATTTATTTTATTTTTTTCTATTTTTTAAATATTGCCAACACTTAATAATTTATGTTTCTTTATATTATTTTTCATTTTTTCATTTCTATGTGTTTATCTCATATTTTTATTTTCGGAGGGTACGAATAATTATATAATTCACTCTACTTACTTTATATTGGATAATTAGTCCCATAATTGCAAAATTAATATTTGATAATTCCACTAACCTTATATCATTAGTTAGATCATCTTGATGCTAAGGTTTCATTTGCCTCCAATACTTTTTATAATTTTTTTCTCAATGAATTTTATTTCATTAATAATTCTTTGTTGACAAAATTATGAGGTATTACATATACTTTGTCGTCCTCTTAGAACTCCAAGGGTCGACATCTTTGATCATCGTAACTCTTTTGTATGTCCCATGTTGTTTTTAGTCACTTATGAATAAGTTGGATCTTATCATTTGTTTTTCGTATCATGCAAAGTCAGGCCAAGACTGACTCCTCAAGGTTGGCCTAACATATTGGTGACTGCATCTCCACCCATACAATGCCTTATATGGGCCATCTGTATTATGACCTAATAGTTGTTATTGTATACAAATTCGACCAAATATAAGTGTTTATTGTAGTTGCCCTTAAAGTCTAAGGCACAAGTCTTGAGCATATCTTTTAGTATTCAAATAACTGTGATAATTTGATAAATTCTCAAATAAGAATATACAAGATTATAAATGAGTCAATGGAAGTATTAAACACATTAAATACTCCAGAGGTAAAATGGTAATTTGACCACCTAGGGGTAAAATGGTAATTTAGCCACCTAGGGGTAAAATGATAATTTAGTCATCAAGAGATAAAATGGTCAATTTACATAAAAAACGAACTATAGAACAACACTGTGTGAAGTAGTAAATGATTTTAAGTACAAAAAATTATTTGGACAAATTAGGGGTGATTTCACCGGAGGACAAAATGGTTATTTAATCTAAAGATCAGACACTTGTATCATTATAAGAGCAACATGAGAATAATGTATATAAATGAAAACATTGTAGAAAATGACATTTGGGGCATTGTACAAATTACTAGGGAATAAATACATAAAATTTTTTGAATAATTAATCTATAAATAACCACTTAGATGAACACCCAAATAATGAGAAAAATTATTAAAAATTAAATAACTTAAATCATGGGCCAAAATAAGAGTTTATGGTATGAGCAGTGGGCCCAGTAGCTAAAATAACTAGAGATTGACATGTGTGCACAGTGTGGGCTAGAGAGCTAATTAATAAACAACATTAGAACATGAAACATACTCAAATATGATGCTCCACATTAGAATAAGAAACAAAGGAAGTTGCTAAAAATCTGCACTTTCCAAAACTCCCATTCTCTTCACACAAGGAAAACAAGAATTAAAAAGGTTTCTAAAATGAAATCAACTCAAAAGAATGTATTTGTAATTTCTAAAGTAATTACTTACTAATATACGTGCTTGAGAAACAAGTAAAATAGAGAAATTATAAAGGTTTCTAAAATGAAATCAACTCAAAAAAATATATTAGCAACTTCTAAAATAATTACTTACTATATATGTGCTTGGGAAACAAGTAAACATAGAATTATAAAAGTTTCTAAAATGAAATCAACTCAAAAGAATGTCTTAGCAACTTCTAAAATAATTACTTACTAATATATGTGCTTGAAAAACAAGTAAAATAGAGAACTAGAAAGGTTTCTAAAATGAAATCAACTCAAAAGAATGTATTATCAACTTCTAAAACTTTTACTTGCCAATTCTTATGCATAGGAAACAAATAAAATGGAAAGGGAAAGAGTTTTAGAAAGGTTTGTATAATGAAGACATCCCAAGCTTGTCAATTCATGCTCATTAGAACTCTATATAAACCCAAGCATGAACACCATTCTCTTCATCCCAACAAGAATTAGATAAGTCCCTTCTTGCACTTTCTGCACCCTTCTTGGCCTCTTTTTTTTTTTTTAAATTCTTTAGTTGTTTTAAACAGTAATTAGAGTAATAGTAACAAAATTCTGTGCAAATTTTGTGCCAGAAGGAGATTCAATTGAGGAACTTAAGGATTAAAGCTATTTAAGGTGGAAGTGAATTCTGAATTTTACTTTATTATTTTGATCTCAATAAGATGTTTATGTATGATTATACTTGAATATGCATGCTCTATGTTGAAGTAATTATACATGCCATGCCTAGATGTCACACACTTAGGCTCGGACGAATAAAGATGTATGTTATGTGATGATATGATCCATGCTATGTTGTTACCATGCTCATATGTTAAATTTCTAAGTCATGTTAGTTTTAATTCATGAATGCTATGTTTTACACTTAACAAAAGATTAATCAAGATTATAACCACGTAATTACTGTGAGTTTTTTAAGATTAAAACGATGGGGTTTGTCCCTAGTTCACACGACACTACAAGAAAAAAGACCTTTTATAGCTTGGAAAAATGCTATCATAAGTGATAGATAACACTATTATCACCGCTATTACAGCCGATGCTATTGAAAGCCACGTACTGTAATAGCGTTTTTAAAAAGCTATCAAATGCTATCCTTTAATAGCGTTTTGAAATGGCCATCACATTCTATCCTTTAATAGCGTTTTAAAATAGCTATCAAATGTTGTCATTGATAGCGGTTTTAAATAGCTATCCTTTAATAGCGTTTTCAAATAGCTATCGAATGTTGTCCATTAATAGCGTTTTTAAATTGATATCCTTTAATAGCGTTTTCAAATAGCTATGGAATGTTGTCCATTAATAATCCAGTTATAGTGTTTTTTAAATGCTATCATGTTATATACTGTGATAGCATTTATGTCTAGCCATGGTTTGATCTCCTTTGATAGCATTTAATGGTGGCTATCGTTGAATATCCTTTGATAGCATTTTTTCATGGCTATCATTTCATATACTTTGATAATCCTTCGATAGCATTTTGTCCACAGGTTTTTCTCCGTATATATATAAGATCATAAATAATATTATTTTAATAAGTTTAACTCAAACACAATAACTTTATTCAAAAATATTAATTATTACAAAATTACATTAAGTTAATTATTTGAAGTATTTGGTAACACGCTCAAATTTATACAATAACAAAAAAAGGAGAATCATCGACTGTGAAATTTGAGTTGGTCTCCACCTTTAGAGGGTCTCTTCTCTTCTCTTTTACTGTTTTCGGTGGTAATACTGGTTAAGGAGCATTTCAAAATACTCCCCAAAGGTAAGTCCCACATGGTGGAATTAGCTGCAAAACAAAAGAATATAATTAATCACACATTACCACCTGATGAAGATGTACCTCTTCAGGAAAATTAAGATATGTAATTTAGAACTGATTCCAGATAAGTCAATAGATATCAAGATATGCAATTCAAAACTGGTCCCAGACAAGTCAATAGATATCAAGATATGCAATTCAGAACTGCTTCAAGTAAATAGATATCAAGATATGCAATTCAGAAAAGAAAACTGGTCCTAGACAAAACCTCCAACAGATGCATCAATTTAATAAGTACAATACAAGTAACAATTACCTTTCAGAAGAAATGATCCATATGTCACTGCTGTACTAGCATGTCCCTACAAAATTTATAGACTAGAAAGTCAACTTACATATGCATTAAACCATGACAAACATAGATAATCCACCAAATACCAATTTCGAAGGTGTTTGTTAAATAGCCCCCTCTAACACATAATAATAATAATAATAATAATAATAATAATAATAATAATAATAATAATAATAATAATAATAATAATAATAATAATAATAATAATGATGATGATGATGATAATAATAACAACAACATTAATAATAATTAAAATAAATTTTTTTGTCAGGTAGCACTATCTAGCATTACATATTGAAAGTACACATCTTGGTGGCCTTGAACCTATCAGTTTTCTCATTATATTTACTATAAATACATATTGAAAGTACACATCTTGGTGGCCTTGAACCTATCAATTGTCTCATTATATTATTCACTATAAAGCACAGATGAACCCAAAATTGACCACAGGAGGGTGTGTTATCTTCTTTTGTTTTCTATTACTGTTTCAGTTTTTTTTTCCTTGGCATAAACACTATGAAAACCTAAGATGACTCAAGAAAAGAATGAAAAACCTTCTTTGTTTTGTCTGTTAATTAAGCACCTCTTGTCAAGAATTATAGAAATAGCAAGGCAATAGAACAAGAATATAAAGAAATGGACTTGCTCTGGCCAATCAAGACAGCTTTTTTGGCATGGTCTTTGATGTAAATTTACTTGACACGAGGTAGAAGTTGGATTTTGGACATGAATGCTATTCAACATATTTGATGAGTGATTTGAGGTCAAACAAGTACTATTGTTTGATTTCTCTTTTGGCATAATTGGTACTTCAGCATTGGAAGCGTATTACCCTGGCTGTATAAATGGTAGGTTTGTCCAGGCAGAACTAGTCAAGAGAATTAATGTTGTGACCATACAATCTTATTTTAAAGCAAATATCTACCTCTTTCCAGTTGGAATTGACATCAAGGTTACTATATTAGTTCTTCTAATAGCTAATTTGATAATACCTCGCATTACTACCAATTGTTGTAGCCAAAAGTGAATGATCAGTCAAAGAGCTAGTAGGTTCCGATTGTATACACTCACCAATCCTTCATAGAAGTTATTGGTGGAATATCATTATGGGAAATTTCTTGAAAAGATTACCTCACAGTTCATGTATACTTCAATTACAATTATAATTAGACAGATGGACTACAATTCTAGAAACCTCAATTGAAGTAAAAGCAAAGGTTGATTACTTGCGTAGAATAGAGATTAGTGAAGTCATTATTTCCATGTTTTCTTGAAGCATAGACAGGCCACTTTATTGGCATTGAAATATTACTTTTTTTTTCCTGGTTTGCAGCCAAGGATTGGTTAAAGCCTAGTGTAATATTGGAGGCATTTGAAGCAAGAGCCATGAGGATGTCTATGGTTTGTTCTCAAAACATAAGCAAAATGCCTAACAAAGAAGAAGGTAACTCATTTCTAATAGACAAAAATTTTTTCAGGCCATTCATCACATGAATATCATATGATAACCGACTGAACTGGGGATATCTTTGACTTGGACAACTTAATTTATGATTACTTAGGAAGTGAATGATGTGGGCATTGACGTTTTCATTAATGAAAGTAACACTAGGAACTATAGAATAGTTCTAATGAGAAAATCATTCTTGTTTGTTCACTTCCTTTCAGGCCTTGCAGAATTTTCCTCTGATTTAGTCGAGATGGCCACCGCTCAC
>JAJIYU010003509.1:0-26569 GCA_030144865.1 Tinospora cordifolia
CTCACTAAGTTCATACTTCATTATCTTAAAACTTTTGTTCATAACAAAATCTGCAATGGGCCTTTTTCTAAGTGTTCTTCTCCTTTTCCTAAGTATTCTGGCTTGCTAAAAACTGTTTATAGTGTAGGTTTAATGGGCACAACAGCTTTTTCTTGTAGAGATAAAGGGGACTTCACAATAGAGGGGAGTGAGATCCCCTCTCCCTTCCCTTTGTTCCCACGTGTCCACAAAGAAGGGAGGGAGAGGGCACTATCTTATAAATCCTCCCCATCCCTCCCACTTCATTCTTCCACTCCGCCCATGTTATTGGGTTGGTGAGGGTCCTTTGATAGAAGAGGCCTTCATGGGGCCTTTTCGCTCTTAAACACAGATGTATATCATTTTTAGTTATATTAAATGATATTGTATACTTGTTTGTTTTGCTTTTTTTTTTTTTTTTTTCTAATTTTGCAACTTTTTTGGAGTTAATATATATTTTTTTTCATATTTATGCAGCAGTATTTTAGTTTTGTTTTTCTAATGTTTTAACTATTTTAAATTTGTTCTGGTGGTTTTATCCACCAAATAAACCCACTCAACCCACCAGAACAATAGGTTGGTCAGCTTTGTAACCCAAGTTTTGGAGATTGGGTTAGAGTCGGGTGGAAAATATTTCCAGCCTATTGAGTTGAGTCAGGTTGATTTTTGGGTGGCCTGAGTTGTTTACAACATCTAAAATTAGCAAGTGATCCATTGAAGTATGCGTATTTAGAATGATACTCTTTGTGAATATTTGAATTAAATTGCTAAGTGGTCTTTACTGCCACTCATATGTTCTGTAAAATTTAGAAATGATAAATGCGATACAGATTTTCAAGTTCAAGCAATTGTCATGGACCCTTATTTAGAAGGGGACAATTCTCAGTGCAATTTCTTGGTAAGATGAATCTTGAGCATCCAACGAAGTGTTATTGTTGGTTGGCAAAATTTATTAATTTAAAGATCTCATATGGACTCCATTGCCTCTTGAACTGTTTATACACGAAAACAGGTGTAAAGATATTTGAAGATCAGTGAAAAAATTCTAACATAGAGTCCTACTTCTATAATAGCCTATGACATACCGTGACATTGTTTCAGTTTGCAATGGACATTTTATTCTAAAATACTGTGACATACCGTGTTTTTTATATAGTGCTTGTTTATATTCTCTTTCTCTGTAATGTCACACTTGTAAATTTACTTTCTGGTTGGAAACTCAACTTTGTTCCTATATTTAGTCACTCAAAATTCCAAAATCCTGTAATCAAAATTTGAGTTAATTTCTGAAACTCCAATGACATGATTTTTTTTTCTGAAAAACAAATCAATTAAGAAAATCTTGAGTCATGTTTATCTAAATTTTCTTAACCTTTGTATCACTTTTTAGCGCATAGAGGGCATACCCAATGCATGTGGTTCTCACCTTAGGGTTTTGGGAATGGATGATGTTTGCAGCTTTACCTCTGGAATTGTAGAGCTTGTTTTTGTGTTTAAATCTGTGACTTCCATGTCATAATGGAGATTTCGAAATCCCTACACCAAGGTCCATTCTTCAACATAATTACATACCAAATGCTAAATTGTCATAGTAGCTCACAGCATCATTTATGTTTCAATGATGCTTGATGGATGCTACATAAGTGTTTTTTTTTCCAATTTCTATTCTTTTAGCATTATGAATTGATTAATCTTAACATCTAGCTCATATTACATATTTGTTTTATTCTTTAGTTTTGATAGGTTGATATTGGTCTTTAAACATTTTCTCTTCTGAATTGTTTCCAACTCCTTAGCAAACTTAGATGGAATTTCAATTTTTTTACATTAACTTTTCATGATTGGAAAAAAAAAAAATTGATTAAGATTTAGGTAAGCATTAAATTTACATTTTATGCTGATGGTCATACATATAGCTACTATTCGGTGCAGTTATAAAATCTTTGCATGGCTAGTGTAGCTGTTCAATGAATTTTGGTGTTTTATTTCTCTATTGATGGTGCAGGACAGAAGAAAAATTGAGAGGGAATTCTTTGGTGGGAGACTTCGAGGGATTGCTGCAACAAATGCCCTTGAGCTTGGTATTGATGTTGGAGATGTTGATGCAACTCTTCACCTTGGTTTTCCTGGCAGCTTTTCAAGGTAAGTTGACCTGCAAAGTTTGTTTATGAATGTTTGAATAGAACTGCATCATTGACTGGTTGAACGCATTGCTCTTTACTTTCTTGTATGATATGAAACATGAGATCGTGGGTTGGAACCCACCGTCCACCTATGAAGATCAAGGCACGCTTGACTATTTTGACTAGTGTCTGTTGTTTTTCTGTTTAGTTTGTGGCAACAGGCTGGGAGGTCTGGGAGAAGGGAAAGGCCATCACTTGCGGTTTATGTTGCATTTGAAGGGCCTCTTGATCAATATTATATGAAATTTCCTGGAAAGCTCTTTAAGAGCCCAATCGAGTGTTGTCACATTGATGCTAAAAACAAACAGGTGACATGAATTTTGCTGATATGTCATATTAATTCTTGCTAGTTAATCTGTGAATGGTGTTCTAATATTACAATGATGATCTATAATCTATAAGTAATGGCTTTTTTTTTTTTTTTTTTTTTTTTTTTTTTTTGTGTGTGTGTGTGTGTACCGTGTGATATAATTTTCTTGTAGGTGCTTGAACAACATCTCATTTGTGCAGCCCATGAGCACTCTCTAAATTTACTGTATGATGAGCAATATTTTGGTCCTGCTCTACATAGTGCAATATTGACCCTATCAAGTAAAGGTTATTTATGTTCTGATACACCCTATGACTCTTCTTCCAGAATATGGAGTTACATTGGACATGAGGTATTTTACTTGTGGATGTAAGATGGTTATTGTTAATAAATATATTTGTTTGAGGTTTCTAATGCAGTTGTAGGTTAATTCTCATTTCTATTTTGTTTCTTTATCATAAACAGAAAAAACCTTCACATGCAATAAGTCTTCGAGCAATAGAGAGTGAAAAATACAAAGTAATTGACCTGAAAAGAAATGAAGTCCTAGAAGAAATTGAGGAAAGCAAGGCCTTCTTTCAGGTAATAGAGAGATTCTGAACGTCTTGATGTTTCTTCTAAAAATTGGGTTTCCTTTTTTGTGCACAAATGGCCATCACAATTTTGAAGTACTTTCTGTTTTCTGCTGGCTTTCATCAATCCACCTTCTTGTCTGTAAAACTGAAGGTTCGAAAGATTTGCTATACCGTGTTGATTTTAATATGGATGTCCTGTAGTGTTATCTTCTTATATCTTTCTTTTTTTTTTCTTTTTTTGTGCATTCTTGGCCATGCATTTTTATCATTACTTCTTTATTTTTCTGATTACTTAATTCTAAGGAATGACTTGGTTTCAATCCTTTAGGTTTATGAAGGTGCTGTTTATTTGCATCAAGGGAAAACCTATATAGTTAAGAGCTTGGATTTATCGGCAAAGATTGCTTTATGTCAAGAAGCTGATCTGAAGTATTACACCAAAACTCGTGATTACACAGATGTACATGTTCTTAATGGGAACATTGTATGTGTACTCTTCTCTAGTCACCATTGTTTATTTATTTATTTCTATATAGTTCATCTTTAGTGCAATGTAGTAAAATTTTGTTCCAAGTTTTCTTGTGCAGCAGTGCTTTGGAACTATTTTTAACATGTGGAAAATAATGTTGGCCCAGTTGCCTAGGTAAGATCCAAAAGAGGTGGTGATTTGCAGTCTATGCATATGCAAGGCAGCAAGAGTCCTAAGTAAAATAAATTAAGAATTAAACTAAAGTTAATTGACAGAAGACTGTGATGTGATTCAGCAGCCTAACCTCTGTCTACAACTTGGAATCACTCTTGGTACTTTGACCCTAATTCCACAATTTTTGCTTTTTTTTTGTTTTTTGTTTTTTTTTTTGTTTTTAACTTGGTGAGAAAAAAATCGAGCTATTATACAAGTTCAAACCAGAAACTCGAGAGATTCCTGATCACACTATTAGAAAATGTAAGAAGAATTATGGATGAAGCTTTTTTCATTTGAGGTTCAAAAGAATACTCGCAAATCGTCTCAATATTCTTTTAGATAAGATAAGTTGAAATACTAGCAAAGCAAATAGAAGTTTGAGAACTTTTAGAAGATCTTTTTTCAACAGATAGGACATACATGCTCTTGAGTTACTCTCAGCATTAAAATATAATCCAAGATATTTAAGGTTGTTTCTTTGTTGGATTGTATAATTGGATTGTATAATTAAAAATATACCTGTTAGGGAAAATCATATAATCCAAGATTTTTGCACAAAAATTCTATATGCAGAATCAACCACGTGTGATATGTTCTCCTACTTCACTTAAAGCAATCGTTTAGAAGACCATTGGAGGAACTCATTGATATTAAAAACACTCAAAGTGGTTGGTTACAATGAAGAATTTGTGGACCATGAGACTCATTGTTATATACTTTGTGAAAGTTAATCAAAAATATTTCTAAGCTCATGATTCATAAAGCGCTAAACTAATCGACTATGTGCAAGAATTTGTAAAATACAAGAATTGATTGCTGTCCACTTTCTTAAGAAGAATTGCAGTCCTTAAAGTGTGGAATTTACAATAACCCAATAGAATTGGGTGCAATTGGGGTAGCAACAGGCATAGGGAGTGTGACTGGCATTTTTGAGATCACGCATAGGGCAAAGCAAGAAGAGGCATTGGTTGTTTTTTACTGGCAAAGTGAAGGAAACAGTGTAATGGGTTCCAAAGAGGTTTCAAAGAGGTTCTAGAGAAATGGTCCCGTTTGCAAGGAGGTAAACACTAAGGTTCACTCCATTCCCTCTATTCCTTGTTAAAGTGGTACAAGGTTTGGGGTGGTAGTGACATGTTTATCATCTAGGAGTCAACAAAGTTATGTTTCTATGATTTTTAGTTTGACAAATGACTTGCTAATATTGTGGTGGAGGTGAAAGTGGCTAAATGCGAAAGAAACTTCAAGAGGTTTCACACAATTCATGTGTTTTCCATCTCGTGCAAGCATTCACCAACACAAGGAGATGCTTTATTTTGATTATGAAAGTTGAATGGGTTGTAGAACATTGGTTTTTGTAATAAATGAAGGTGAAAATAAATAAGAAGTGATTGGATTTGTAGGTGCTCTAGAAGTGTGTTGGCTCTTGAAATATTGGCAAGTCACAATCACAAAGTTCCTCTTCATCAAAGATGGAGAAGATAGAAGGGCTAGGTAGCTTGTTGCTTATTGAGTATCTAAATAGTGTGGGGCTGGGTGTGTTGATATTGGCCATGAAGTGGCTGATCGAAGGGGGTCTAGGAGGTGGATGAATGAACTTGATCTCTTTCTATGTTTGTTTGGACAAGGTGACATGTCTTGACTTGGAATACTTGAATCTTAATGAGTCTCAACGAATCACTCATCAAGGTATTGGTGGAGTGGTTGAAAGGAGTTATGACCACAGAGGTTGTGAGTTCAATTATCAGCCCTTTTTTTCTAACTTCTTCAAAGTTTGTAGCAGGTGGGCTTGTCTTACATCTTTGCTATCTTGGTTCTTAGCCTTGTGGGTGGGTGAGGCCTTATAGATTAGTCGGATCTTAGAATGAAAGATACTGTAACATTCCACATTGCTTGTATACTAGAGAGGTCTTAGGCTAATAAGTGCGGTGAGGTGTGTAAATTGTATCAAAGCCTTTTGAAAAATCTCATACCTTTATAACGAGGTAGTAAAAGTGGGGACAGTATCGGTATGGCGGACCCCATTATTATATTACTCCAAGACCTTTCTAGTATATAGGCGGGGTGGGATATTACAGATACAATGGTGTCGAAGAAAAAGATGAATCTCAAAAGGGCTTGCTCCAATAGTGTTGAGCAGTTTTTTCAAAGCCTGTAGGTGATCTCTTGTTGATTTGCCTAGTCAAGGCAAGGCGATGCGTTGACATTGCCTAACGTGGCCTAGCTAAGGAAAAAAAAAAATTTATATGTCCCTAGATGATTGATTAATTACTTATAGTTCCCTAGGTAATTTATACACATAATAATATACATCTATGATGGATAGCTCGGCTCAGCCTAGTTGAGAAATTGACCTGAGACTGACCAACTGCTTGGTTTGAGCTCATGTCCTACGCAATTTGGAAAATATGACGGACACGATGTAGAAATCTTCTGGTGTTTGCTTAACATGGCCAAGCAGGCAAATTGGCAAGTGCTTGAACACGTTCGAGCTGATGATCAATGTCATGAAGACATAAATTTGTCAAACAGCTTGGATCATGAGAGCCACCAACTTGAAGCATTTTCCTATCACTAAGAAAATTGGGATAATGCCTCAAAATTGGGATTGAAGTTGCCTTGATCAACCGAGAGACTAATCTGTAAAATTAGTGGAACCATTATATTACATCTATAAATAGGTTTATTTGTAAGTCAAAAGGTGCACGACATTGATTCAACAAGAGTTTTCCTACAAGCAATAATCAGAGTTTTTTCTTCGTCCATAATTTCAGTCTGTTTTGCATTGTAGTTTCTGCGTTCAATTTGTTACTATTGCTCTTTTTGTGTTTGGTCAAATTTTAGACCAATGATCTAATGATATTCTAGTACAAATGTTAAATTTTCATGAAATGCTATAAAAGTCATATTAATTAAAATCATTTCCACAAAACATTAACTCTTGCTGCAATAGACCATATTCAAGAGATTTGATGAAATTAAAAGCTTTCCTGTATGCAAAAAATGTTTAACAACAAGTGTTTATCACTAGGTCAGCGATTTCAACAATGTTTTATGGTTCAAGCGGATGGAAATAATACATATGCTTAGAAAGAATAAAGGTTTGAGCATTTATAGTTGAAAGGGAGGGGTATTGCTTTTAAAGCTTTTCTTTGAATTAGAGAGACCTACCTCACCAACCCCCTCCTCAATTTGTTAAATATTTACACAAGCATCCACTACCAGCCTGACATTGTGCATGGGTGTTTCTCCTTGAAATGCCTAGGTGTTGGCCAAATGATTGCCTAGGCAATACCTTGAAAATAATGGTGTTGAAGTAGTTGTAAAAAATAAAAAAATAATGATTGAAAATCAAATCTCAACTCATATGAGTCTTTTGCCTTGCAAGCTCACCTCTTAATGGTTGATGAGCAGCTTATGGCTAGGCCAGTCAAGGCCTAGAAGTAGAGGCTTAACCCTCAATTATACAAGTGTTTAATTGTCTACTTGGGCTGAATAATTTTTTTTTCGATGTTCCTTTATGTTACAAAATGTTCCTCCTCTTTATCTTTTATATAACAGTCAAGCTTGATTTAATAAAAAGAAGAAGTACATGATAGTGAATGCAGAAACAATAGAGGAAAAAAGAGCAAATGATGTTCAAGCTAACTCTTAAAATATGTATGTATAGACACTTTAGCCTAAGGTTACTTAGATATGTCTTCCATTTCTCATTGGCTGTGATGATTGCTGAGTCTGGTGGCAAATGTTGATGTTTCTTATCAGTTTAACCAACCTGTTGAGAAGCAACTTAGATTATTGAATAAATTTGATGAGTAGAAAATGATAAAAGTGAATGCTAGACATCCAATGACATTTGTATAGTGGTACAAAATGATGACTTGATGTGAGTCCCCTTTTCATAGCAACCAAGGAATGAAAATTCGACTTTGTCCTAAACTTCGACCTTTGAAAATTAGAATTAATTCGAAGAGTTTGAGAAATTCGAAAGAATTTTTGTAAAAATTTACCAAGTTAGAAAAATTCAAAAAAATACTATGTAAATATTAAAATATGGACAATTTCTATTAAAAATACCAAAAACAAACATAATAAATATATTTTACAATAAAAGTATACATATAATGATTTTGAACATGTATTTTAATATTAGCAATGTTTTATGTACATCGCATGTGTTAGCTTAAAACTGTTAGAGAAAAGAAAGAAACAAAAATAAATTTATTATCAAACCCTAATAGTCTTGCGAACATAAGCCTTGGTTTTCCTTTTTCTTTCTTTTCTCAACGTCTCTTCTCTTAGACTTTTAGCTTATTGTTCTCTTATTACTCTTCTCCCTATCGTCTCTTCTTCCAAGTTATAGTTTGTTCTTCTTTCTCTTTGTGCACCACATAAATTCTTTCATTAAAAATGTTCTTTTTCACAGCTTTTATACAATTTTTTTCTACAAAAATCTTCAAAACTTCAATTTTAAGTGAACTTCGCTAATTTTTTGAGAATTTCGACGAAATTTTGTAATTTTATAATTATAGGCAAACTTTGTTTCGATTGTCCAAATTACCTAATTAATTCGGCTAATTTCAACAAACTTCGGCTAATTTTCATACCATGTTGGAATGGTAAATTTGAGAGAGCTGGGAGAGAAGTGAGACTTAGTCTTGTATGAGCAAACTGAGCACTGCTTAGATGCAATTATTTAACGAAGAGGAAATATGTTCTCTACTAAGTTCATTTTTAGGTTTCAACAGTGGAACCAAACATAGCAATGGTAGAATTGATGTTACGTTGTTGAGATGGATGGATTGGCTAGAAGGAATCTTGCTCTCTTCATGAAATCAAGATCTAGTGGATGGTATCAGAAGATTGTGTCATTTTGTGTTTGATGTAGATTTGTTAATGACAGAGGGATTGGTGTATAATATGGTTCAAATCCACATTAAGGGGTGGTTGAGTTGCTTCTTAATAGAAACTATGGGCGTGTTTGACTTTCTTGCTTGATTCAAAATTTGGTTGTTCGAACTTGGGTTGTGTTCATCAAAAGCTAACCTCCACAATGAGAAAGGAAAATGAACAACAAAATAGGGTGGTTTGCTAGTGTTCGAAGAATAAATATGTAGGGTCTCTAGTGGGCAAATTTGGTAGTTGACGGTCAAGATGTGGTGTTAGATGAAATGATCAAGATTCTAGGAATTGGCTTATAGATGGTGTGATGCATGGAGAACAATGTTGGAGAATGTAAGCGTCATTTCAAAAGGGGATTGTGAGTGTGGCATGTTGCTAGATTAATTAATCTAGGAGCAATCCTCAAGGATCCCACGAATTGGATCAATGTAGCTACTTATGAGCTCGCAGACAATGAATGGTCCACGTGTAGCGTGGATGAGACTTTGTAGCTACGCGTATAAAGACCTAGCATACCAATTGTGCAATAAGTTTTAATAGTGAGAATGTTGGTGATTGTATTGGCTCTTTCATTTCGTTAGGTCTATGCCAACAATGAAGAGTGTGTGGATAAACTACCTTGCAAGCCCAAAAAGTTCATTTTTGGCTAAAAATGGGGACATTGAAGTAGGGTCTTGTTTCTTTGGGTAATTGTGAGCAAAAAAAGAGGTGAAAGACGTAAACGGAAGTAAGGGAATGTGTAGTGACCTAAAGATTTACAAGCATATGAAGGGGAGAAATCAATATTGACTCAAGTGTGTTCTAGTAGTAGGGTGTTGTGAAGGGTTAAGGAGAATGGGAGAAACATTGGTTTTGAGTGTACGAGTAGGTGATTGTAGCGACATAGATTTTGAAGACGAGAGTATTTTGGTTCATTAGCAGTTGATTTGGTGTAGTTGAAAGTAACACACTAGACAATGATTTCAATATGAGATTCGAGTGGATGACGCCAACTTGTTGGAAATAACAATTCCTTGTGACGGTGGTCATGATTATTGTCTTCTCATGGGTAAGTTACACATCCTAGAAGCTATGCTTGATGGTGCTTGTGCTTACTATCATCCCCCCGCCCATTTATATTCAGCGTTTTCCCTACCTAGTGGTCGCATCATCGATGCTACTCCTTTAATTCCATTGTTTAGGCAACCAATCCCTAGGTTGCACCCTCAGTCCCTCCCATGGCTGCGTCGTCATTCGTTGCTCGAGGAGAATAGTGACAAGCTGCTCCCCACGTGCCTTGGCCTCGACAACCCATGGTCACTTCTTTGGGTGGCTACTTGGTTTTTGCACCCTCAGTCATGCCTTCATGCGTTGTCAGTTGTAGCCCGCAAAGGTTGAACTTGCAAGCTCAATTCTCCATGGGCACATGGCCTCGACAATCATTCGACACTTCCTTAGGTGACTCCCTAATTTTTGCATTCTCAGTCCCTTCCTCGGTTGCGTCATCAATCACAGTCCGCGAAGAACCAAAGTTCCCTAGTATTGCTCAAACCAATTTCTTAGCCTCTAGAAGGCTAATAATTTAAGTGCCTAAAACCAATCCTAGGAGCTATGCTTGAGGGTATTTACTAATGGTTGCTCAATATGGTGATTGTGAAAAAGGGGGGAAGGGGGGTTGATGGGCGTGTTAGGCATAGGATAGTTTCTAATACTGCTCAAAATAATAACGTATCTAATGAGAAATCAATGGAGTTTTTGTTGAAAGTGATGTTCTTGGTTGGGTTGGACAATGGTTGGTTTATTTCTACGAATGGATGTAAATGATGCAGTGTGTTAATTATATGTTTTGGTTTTTTTATTTTTTATTTTAATAAGAAGAAGATTTATGTATGGAGTACACGATGTCGTGATTCTAAAGACAATTAGTGTATAATTAATCAAACTATTTTTCATACCCAGTCTTGACTTTTCATTCTCCAAGAGGTGAAGAGACTATACGTTGACAAGGACCTTGTGGGCTCCTTATGGTAATATTGGTTCAAAGGTTGGGTTATTCACTGACAATATGATTTACGGGGAGGGGGTTAAGTGTTTGTAATTGGTTTGTGATGTAGAAAGGTGAAAACCTCTAATAGCATCAGGAGGGACTTCTTGATGTTAGTGAAGATGGAACATAGTGGTTATCAAGCGATTATGGCCATGATGCTAGAATGTTTTGAACTTGTTCTAGGATGAGTTGGTTGGGGTAAGAAGTATTTGTGGTGGGGGGTGGTGTGTTGGTGGTGACTTTAATGTAGTGCATAATCTTTTTGAAAATGTGAATAGTGGTTGATTTGTAAGGAGTATGAGGGAGTTTGTCCTACTAGTATGTTTTCATCCTAATAGGTTCTTAATGGGAGCAAGATGGCATATATATAATATGTTCGAAGGGGTGGGAAGAAGTTTGTTTCTAATTATTTGTCGACTGTTGATCATTGTCTGACTATTTGGATATGTTTAGGTCCAATTGAGGACCAACTCCATTGAGGTTCAACAGTCGAATGGAAGATCATCATGATAATAGAGCTTAGGGTTGGTATTGGACGAGGCTTTTATTGGGTGGGATGGATGTAGGCTTATGTAGACTATAGAGATAGTCAAGTCAAGAAAATATCATTGGTGGAGGTGGTTAGGAGGAAGGAGCTTGAATGGTTGGTGATAGAATTGGATAAACAACAAGGAGGTCCAAATTGGAATGATGTCTAGGCTTGTGAGACATCCATTGTAGAAGTTGAATTGTGGTAGTTATGTGTGAATGCAAATGGGGCATCAATGCTTAAATCAATGGTTTTGTGTTAAGAATGACAGTGATGCAAACTCAGCTTGTTCATAAGATTATGGGTGGTTGAAGGGCCTCTAATAACATCTTTAGTTTGGAAAGGGTGATGAAACTATCATAAGAAGAGGAGAAGAAATAAATATAAGAGATTATCAAGTATTTGTGAGGAATATCTTCAAAAATGTTGGGCCTTTGTTTGTAGGTAGATGGAATTGTTTACTTGTCCTTTTTGAGAGGGGGACAATGATGAGATTGAAAAAACCATCGATGTGGAGGAGGTTCTATAGGTGATCTTTCTGGGTGAAGGTCCAAGGCTCATTGTCTTGATAATCTGATTATGTGTTTCTTTTAGGAATGTTGGGATGCCACTAAGGATTGGAGTTTTTTTGACAAAGGGATGATCAATGAGTGCACTAATGAAACCTACATTTGTCTTATTCCAAAAAAAAAAAAAAAAAAAAAAAAAAAAAAAAAAAAAAAAAAAAAAATAAAAAAATGGAATAAAAAATAAAAAAAATATTAAAAAAAAAATTGAAAAAAAAATTAATAATAACTAAACAAAAGAAAACTATGTAAATGCATGGTATGAAAATTTGATGAATTTTGGCAAAATTAGTTGAATTAATTAGATAATTTGGACAATCGTAGCAAAGTTCACCCGTAACTATAAAATTACAAAAGTTCCTCAAAATCTTTAAAAAAAATTGGCAAACTTAACCTAAAATCAAATTTTTTGACAATTTTTGTTGAAAAATACATACAAGTCATAAAAGAGTATTTTTTTATGAAAGAACTTGTGTAGTGCACAAATTATTTTGTAAAAAAATCTTTCACTTTAAATAAAGAATATTGATGGTGAAATATGTACAACTTGCAAGGGACTATCTAAAAGAACGAAGAATGAGTTGTAGCATGGAGGAGAGATAGTGGAGAGAAGAAAGAGAAGAGAAAAATAAGTTTAGAGTGTAAGAGGATAGACGTTGAGAGAAGAACGAGAAACAAAAGTCGTCTATTATAATATGTAGAGAAGATCGAATATAATTGCTCTTGCTGCAACCAACAAGCGAGCGACTAATTAAGCTCGGGTTTATGTTTGCGCGACCATTAGGATTTAAAAATAAGTTTCTCTACTTTCTTTTTCTCTGTAATAGGTTTAAGTTAACACGCTCGATGTGCAATAAATATTGTTAATGTTAAAATACACGTTTAGAGCCATTATATATATGCTTTTATATGTAAAATGTATTTATTTATATTTATTTTTATCATTTTTAATAGGAATTAAGGATATTTTGGCATTTACATAAATTTTTTTGAACTTTTTTAACTTGACAATTTTTTACAAAAATTTTTTTGAATTCTCGAACTCTTTCTGATTAATTTTAATTTTCTAATGTTAAAGTTTGGAGCGAAGTTGAATTTTTAATTCCTTGATGTAATGAAACGGTTGCAAATTTTAGGCATATTAGCCTAACCACAAGATAATTGCTAAGGTATTGGCAAATAGGTTGAAGGGGATTTTGATAATTAGATGGCCTTTGCACAAGGTCGTCCAATTGTTGATGTAGCATAGGTTGCACATTAATTATTAGAGGATTATGAATCTAGAGGAAAAGTAGGGGTTGTATTTAAGCTAGACTTTACAAAAGCTTATAGTATAGTTAGCTAGGGTCATTGTGCTTGGTATCTTGTTCAGTATTTGTTAAAGGCAGACTAAGGGGCAATTTGTAGGGGAACGTGGGCTTAGGCAGGGGAATCCACTTTCCCTATTTTTGTTTACTTTTGTGGTGGATGGCTGGGATGAATGTTGGACAAGACAAAGGATGCAAGTTTGGCTTCAAGCTTTAGGGTTGGCAGAGAGAACATGGAGGTTACTTATTCACAATTTGTTGGTGATGCACTAATATTTATGATGAAAGTGATGAGGCACTTAATGCATTAATGGCGGTGAACTGTTTCTTTTGACTTTGGCTTGATTAATTATATGAATAGAAGTGTTTTTGTTGACTATTTCACCTTGCTTCTCACTTGTGGTTGGCAGAAATGGCAAATCAACTAGTTGGACGTACCATTAGCTTTTGGCTGTGAATATTTAGTTATTGTTTTAGGAGGTTATCTTTCGAAGTTTGACATTCGGAAACTAGTGACTTTCAAGGTTTCAAGGATATTTGGATGGTTGGTGGAGTTTTCTTTCTAAATGGGGAATACTTATATTTGTTAAGTCAATGTTGGATGCTCTCTCAACCTTTTGCTTTTTAGTGTATTTTTAATTAAGGCAACGGTAGAATTGAAGAGTTGATGAGGACTTCTTGTGGGGAACTGATCATAGATTAGGGTTTGTATTGTGGGATATTTTGTGAAAGGAAGATTGAGCGATGAAGCTTGGGCATTGACGGTATTATAGATTGAAATACAACTTTGGTTGGAAAATGGTTATGGAGGTCTCCAAGGGAGAAGGCTTGTTTAAGAGGGAGAGTTATTTGTATTAGGCATTGACATTGGATAACCTTAGGGTATAGGATTCGCTAATTCAGCCATTTATAGGAGTCTTTGGAAATTTATTTCATATGTGTACCCTCTATTTTTACCCTTGCTTAGGCTTAAAACTTGGTAGGGGAGATTTTATTTTGTTTTGGGAGGATTTATGGTGGAGAATGACACCATTCCAAGTACTCTCCCCTAACTTCTCTTGCTGTTCAACTTTTCATAGTAAACCTATTAATGCTTTTGTGAAGTATATGGAGGATGTTTCTCCTAGAAAGTAACATGATATCTCATCTCTAATTGATTTGCCTAATGGGTGTCATCTATTCGGGGATAATGACCAGTTTATATGGCCATGGGAGTCTCTAGGTTATTCTCCACCTAGTCTTTTCTGTGCATCTGTTCTCGATGAGTCCATCAATTCTACTTTCATTTCATCATAATCTAACTTTAGAAGCACATGTACCATCAAAGATTAGATTCCTGAGATGGGTAGCTTCTCAGGGAAAGATGGACACACACCATAAGGTAGAAAAGAGGCATTCATCTACAAATATTTCCCATATGGTATTACCTTTGTAGAAATGGTTTAGACTCTACAGCATGTATTGGAATGTCTCTTCATCAACTAGGTTTGGGTTAGGACCCAAGAGGTGACAATATAACTATACTTCTCATGGATAGTGTTCAAGCTTAAAGGAGAGAACATTGGAAGGTGGCGTGTTTGTAGTGCTTTGGTCCTTCTAGAAGGAGAAGAATAGATGTATGTTCCATGATGAACTAATGGTTAAAGTATGGGAGAACTCCCACTTTATTGTCCTTCATGGTGGTAGACTATAACTTGGAAAATGGGTAACCTTTTAGGAAATTGGCTTAGAGGATAGGGCAAATTTGTCTAAGTTTAGAAGCATAAAAGTGTTGGTTGGTTAGGGGAGTTCCTTTGAATCTATTTAGCACCATTAAGACGATCCACGGTAATCAGCTAGTCCAGTAATTTGGCTTTGAGAGGAATTTTCGACGCCCAAATGAGATTGGGATGCAGATGCAGTTGGTTTACTACTACAAAATTGTGAGGAGAGAAAAAAGATTTCATAGAAAACTCTCCTGTAGCCTCCCTGAGCCATGACCAACGATCCTCTTGTTTTGTTATGGACAATTGTTCCATGAGTTGGAGAAGATTCATCAAGTCTTCTAGTTCATAGTAAATTCCTCCTGAACTTAAAGTTCCAAGCAATTGTGCAGCCTGAATCATCATTGTTCAATACTGGCAGGTCATGAATTCAGGCATCAGCCTGAATCATTAGCTGTAGAATCAGTGACTCTATACAGTCTAGGGAAGGCTTGTCTTTGAGGAATGTTTCCACAACAAGCATCCTCCGAAACCTGATACTTTCACCATTCCCCACCTTTCAACGAATCTAGTTTCGAAAGAGAGGATAGATAGAATGAATGAATTTCCAAAGCGGCAAGTCGCTATATTACTTAAACTGATCATCATGCCATTTGGTGAAACTCCATGAACACTTGCTACTACTTTCCTCCATACCAAATCTTTGGAGTTGGGAAAATGCCATAGCCATTTGGCTGCCTGTGCCATGTTATGAGTTCTGATGTTGCCTAGGCTGAGACATCCATGTGCAGTTGTTTATGCAAACCTGATTCCAGCTGACTAGAACCATGACTTTGCCTTTGTGTTCGGCTTTCTAGAAGAACGTTCTCGACTGTTTCTATATTTCAGCTACTACCGCAGATGGGATTTTTAAGATGGAAATGTAGTATACGGGAGTGCTTCCAAGACAACTTCAATTAAGAGCACCCTACCAAACCTAGAAAGGTAGCTTCCTTTCCAGCTCTCAATTCTCTTCTTCATGGTTTGAATAGCTGGGTTCCAAAAGGAATATTTTCTTGGATTTCCTACTAAAGGCAGTTCAAGATATTTGATTGGCCACGAGCTTCTTGGGATACACATTTCTTCTGCTATCATTTGCATTTTCTTTTTTGGAATGTTGATCCCTCCTATTTGACTTTTATCAAAGTTAATTTTTTAGTCTTGAGATCATGAAAAATTGTTGAGTATCTTGAGAAGCATTTGTTGACTGTGATCGTCATTATTTAAAAAGAAGAGAGAATCATCTGAATATTGAATATGTATTAAGTGAACTTTATTTCTTCTTACCAAGAAGCCTTGGAATCCATGACTGTTTGCCTTTTGCATAATGCCATGGAGGGTGTCTGCTACCATAATGTAAAGGAACAAGGAGAACAAGTCCCCTTTTCTAAGTCCGCCTAGATGTTTCAATTTTTCCCTTTGGACATCCATTTATAATAATGGAATAGTTGACTGTGGCTAAGCATCCGTGGATCCATTAGTACCTTTCTCTCCAAATGCCTTGCTTCTCATGGCATGGTTTAAGAAACTCTCCGGACTAAATTGTATGCTTTCAAGTAGTCCACTTTAATCACCAGACCATCATGATTTGTTATTCAACAATCCTATGCTGCTTCATCGGCTATCAATATGGCATCAAAAATGTGTTTGCTTTTAACAAAACCCATTTGAGTTTCAGCTGTAGTATGATGGATGGTCTCCTTCAACCTACTTGCCAACATTTTAGAGATTATTTTATGTAGGCTGGAGATCAAGCTTATGGGTCAAAAATCATCCACTTTAATGGAGTTACTCTTTTTGGGGATGAGTTGAATGTAGGTTTCATTTGTGCTTTTGTTGATAATCCCATGTTCATGGAACTGCCTCACGGGTTCCATAATGTTTTTTTTTTTTTTTTTTTTTTTTTTTCAATAAGCACCATATTTTTTTTTTGGGGATAAAAAAAGCAGTGTAGCCATTTGGGCTTGGGGCTTTCTCTTCCTCACTGATGTGAATCACTTCCTCAATTTCTTTCTCTTGAAAAGGTTTTTCCAAGCATCTTTGCTAAGCATGAGTAATACATTTCCATTTTATGCCATCAATGCCCCAGCTAGTCCCTCTTAGGTCTATGAACTTTGAGAATAGTACTAGATTATTTTCTTTTAAATTTTGGCCTCTTCTTCTATCGATTGGCCTTTAGTTGGTTCTAGCTTGGTTATATATGCCCTAGTGTGTTTGATGGATAAGATTTTATGAAAATATGTAGTGGTGACGACTCCTTCTTTGACCCATTTGATCCTAGCCTTCTACTTAGTTGTTCTTTCAACTTGCCTATTAATGGAGTAGATCTTATGTAATAGTATGATTTTTTTTTTTCCCTTCAAATTTGTGTGGATTTCTCCTCAAGCTAGATTGTTGTCCAAGCTCTCCAACTTTTTGGATAATTCCTCTTTACCTCATCCTCCATCTCCAACTTTTTGGATAATTCCTCTTTACCTCATCCTCCATTTTGAGTTTTTGCTCCAATTCTTCAAGCTTCCTTTAAGATCTTTGAGCTTTTGCATGAAAACATATCCTGCCCATCTGCCTAGGTTTGAAGCTTTCCGCCATTCCTTGAGTTCTGGCCTAGATAGCCAAGAATGTTAAAACCAAAGAGGAGTAGTTCCTTACAGAGATTCATTGCATCTAACACTATTGGCTAATGATCCAAAGTAAGCCACTGTAACATCGTCTGTTTAATATTAGGAAATGATTCCTCCCATTGGATATTGATTAGTAATCTGTCTAACAGCGACATTGCCGATTTATCTTTATCATTCGACCAAGTGAAAGGGAAGTTAATGAGCTCCAAATCTATAAGATGCATTTCATTTATTAAAATTTCGAACTGTCATGATACTAGTCAATGCTGTACATTGCCATTTTTCCTCCATGTTTCTAACCGCTTTGAAATCTCCTCCTATACACCACGAGCATTGAAATAAAGATGATCAACTAACACATCCCAAAAACTTATTCACTCATCATCTTTACATGGGCCTTACACAGCCATGAACCACCAACATATATCTTCCTCCCCTTTGATTTGTATGGACATGGAAAAGGAAGCTAGAAGTAGTCTACTATTTCCACCTTGTACCTTTAGCAGGGACAACCACCCATTCTGTGAACCTGCATCTCCACAGTGAAGCAACCAAGTCAGAGGATACATGTTCCTTTTTTACCTCCTGAAATGTAACCATATTTGGGCGAGTTGCCCAAATTGTACCTCTAATAATGCTTTTTTTTTTTTTTTCTCCTTAGAGTCGAATCCAA
Source organism: Tinospora cordifolia (assembly GCA_030144865.1). Lineage (NCBI taxonomy): Eukaryota > Viridiplantae > Streptophyta > Magnoliopsida > Ranunculales > Menispermaceae > Tinospora > Tinospora cordifolia. The sequence continues at coordinate 18,135 of JAJIYU010003509.1, forward strand.
AGATGTTCTGCAAAACTATCCTCATTATCCATTTGTTCTGGGGTATTCCTTCCACCCCGATCCAAGCATTCTTGCACTTAATCAGTCTCGTTTTTTGAGGACATGTAGTTGGACCACCTTTCTGCTGTAAACATGCCCCTCTATTTTCTTTCTTTTCCTTTCAACACTTTCCTTGCTACCTCTTCATTGTAGGAGTTGAGAATGACCCTCTCTACATCCAGTGGGATCACTCTTGATATCCTTGCCGTAGCACTTTTGATTTCCTTTGCCACTTTTTCCTAGTTGACAGAGTCATCCTTTCTTCTAATGAGGATCATCCCCTCTCTGTTCCCTCTCTATCTTCCTTCATTGCTTTTCTCATTTCCCATGCAGTTTACGCCATCTTTGTCTTCTTCGTTACCCTTACTTCCTTGTCATGCACAACTATCTGCTTCCACCTCCTTCTGGTCACCCAGTCTTTCTCTATCACCATTGCCTCTATCCCTTCTGAAGTCAAGGTCTTTGGGTGGGCATTGTTCCAACAAGAAGGTTAATACAAGTGACAGATTATAAAAGAGGTTTCTCAATTGGTGCATCTCTGCTCGTTGGTGCATGCTATGTATGATGGTGGCTGTTTGGATCATGTGTTTTTTCTTATGTTTGCTAGATAGGAGTCTTTAAGGTAGGTGGTATAATTTTTCTGCTTGCAGATTTAGGTGCCAACATGACTTCAATGAAGTTCTTTCCTTGGAAAGGTCTTCATCTCTCCCCTTGGTTGAAAACAGTGCTTTAGAATTGCATTTGTAGCTAAGCTTTGGGCTATTTGGTTGGAGTGGAATATTATGCTTCTCCTCAATAGCTAAAAGTGACTATCATTTGTGAGAACAAATCAAACTTTCTTCGACTCTTTGAATCTATTCATCCTTTTAGCAAAAGGTTTATCAATTTCGGAATGGATGCTAGGATGGGATAGGTGTATGTATGTGGGTATTAACAGTTTTATTTGAGGGTGGCTTTATCTTTGGTGGGTTGTGTTTGATTTTTCTGTTTTGAGTGTTATGTTTCACCTCTGGTGATTACTTGTACTCGTATAATTAATGTATTTCTTGTTTCTCCTTAACAAGAAAGTCCAAAATTAGCAAGCTGCACTTGGCAATCCAAGAAAGGCTGGCTTTCACCCTTGTAACTGTTCAAAGATGTGTGTATGAGGTCGGCATCAATATGAAATCTAGTGAAAGGACTAAAAAGCATGAACTATAGGTTCTTCTGGACCCTGAAATGGGTATTATAACAGTGTTTCCTTTCCTCTTCTCAATAGTTCAGAAAATGTTGAAAGAAACACACCCCCCCCCCTCTGCCACACACCATATATAGGGTTGAAAAGATTTGAAATCCTTGAAGATGCCCTTGGAGTTTCTTCTTAATTGTGGCGTTGTATCATGGCCAGGTAAGGTCTCAGTCACATTCTTGAGTGCAAGCCAGTTAAAGGCCAAGATGATTCCCTTAAAAATAATACTTTTCGTACCCTCTGAAATTTTTGAATTTGTAATTAATTTAGAAAATGTTACATTGAGAGAATGAGTTTGAACTTAAGAACTAACACAACCAAGATGAAAAAATAATGCAAATACTGCAAAAAGGTGATTGAAATACACAGTTGCAGTTTTACTCGGGAATATGTGTTTATCTTTTAGGTTTTAATGTATCTAATCGTACCTGACACATCTGACAGAGAAGGGACTACAGTTCTACGTGGATGAATGGCAAGAGGCACTTCAACTAGAAATTAAATATCTTGTTCTGTTTTTTATTACTTTTATAATGCCTCAGCCTTTTATGGTTTCACTAGAGAAGTCATAGATTGCTTACTAGCCCAAAGGTAACAGAAGTAAGAATTCTGCTTAAGGAATGCACGTTTTTGTGTAATATATTTTTTAATGGATGTTTCTTTGAAGCTTAAGTGATCCATAGAGCAATGAACATCAAACAAGTGAAGCTAATATATTCATTTTCTGTTATAACTATAGTTAATGTCTAGTTGCTGTGCTTCTAGTTCTCTTTGTTCTTTAATTTCTAGAAGTTACTATTTTTAAATGTTTTGAGTTTTATTATATTCATTATGACTATTGCATCTGCTGTTGCTGTCTTACAATGGTATGCATAAGTAGAGTAGTTTAAGAAACAAAAATGCTTGCAGGCCTATCCGACAAATGTGTCTGGGATCCAGCAATCAAGAACAAATGCACAAGTAAATAATTGCACTGTGACAACTACTTGGTTTGGCTTCTTCCGTATTTGGCGAGGAAGCAACGAAATTTTTGACTCAGTGGAACTGTCGCTTCCTAAATACTCATACGAATCGCAGGTATGTGCCAATGGCTTATTGATTTCCAAATCTGTAAATTTGAATAAATTTTTTCACAGAATTCACATTTTCTTGTTTCCAAGCATTATTTCATCCCATAATTTGTAATATTTCCACAGGCCGTTTGGGTTCGGGTTCCTCAACCAATAAAAATAGCAGTCGAGACTCAAAAGATGTCATTTCGTGCTGGCTTGCATGCTGCATGTCATGCTCTTCTTCATGTTGTTCCTTTGTAAGTTCTGTAAAATCTAAAGGATTTTTTTTGTTAGTTCTCATTGATTTTTGGTGCAATGACCCATGATAATTAACAAATTAAAATCCAGAAGTTGAACACTTGAGTTTTGTCAATATCTCTCTTGGATGTTGCAGATGACAAACTAACTTTTGATATCTCCAACTTATTGTTAATTTTATGGTTGTACAACTCTTTAAGCAGCTGTATTATTTATCCCATTTCAAAAACTTTTGTTATTTCCCATTGATCTGTTGCACTGGCATTTCAAATTCAAAAGGATCTTTTTATTTTATTTGGCCACTGTCTAACACTTGCTGGCGGAATTGTCCTGTAGGTTTATACAGTGCAACACTTCTGACTTGGCTTCTGAGTGTGCTAATCCCCATGATAAACGATACTTCCCTGAAAGACTTCTACTGTATGATCGGCATTCTGGGGGAAGTGGTATTTCTTCTCAGGTAAGTCTGCCTTGGTGTTGTGCATATATTTTAGAAAATAGACAATCTTTGGCTTTCTTTTTTTGTTTTTTTGTTTTTTTTTTTAATCAGGAGCATCCTAAATAAGTATTACTCATTTGTAACTAGGCACTCCAAAGAATGCAGCAGTTTACACTGTTGAGAACCCTCCTAACTCATCAGCTTTGAATGTATGTTAGGTGCAACCAGTTTTTGGGGAGTTGTTAACAGCTGCTTTGGAACTTCTTGAAGCATGTGGCTGCAACAAAGAAACTGGTTGTCCCAACTGTATTCAGGTAAGTTTCAAGTAGCCTTATTCGGATGTTATCCCATTTCTCTGATATTGTTTCTTAGAGAGTTTTTCTATACAGCTTCTATCTTGTGGAGAGTACAATGAGGTTCTAGAGAAAAAGTCTGCTGTTGCAATTCTTAAGGTACAAGATGGAAGGGACGCAATAATTAGTAATCTGCAACTGCTTGCTATTTAATTTTTCACTAACGGCGACATGTCAACTGGAGTATGTTTGTATTTGCAGGGCGTCATAGAAGCTGAGCAATTTGCCCAAATACAATCTTGACTAAATTGGAAACAGATAACAGAAGAATGCCCATAACCATTTGATACAGCAGCATTTCAGTTCAAGCTGGAAAATGAAAAATTCCCAGATCAAAGTGACCAAATAAATTCACTGAATAGGCTATGGTGCCTAAAATGCAGTAGCGTGGGGTGGGTGATAAATAATTCATTTGCTTTGCAGGACGCACTGAGCCTTTTCAGTGCTGTAGGAAAATATACTTATACACATTAATTATTGCCATGCTCACTCATAAGGCGTCTTATATCTGATGAGCAATTTTACAATTGTGAAGAGGCTCAACTCCTTAATTTAGGAGCGCTGCTGCTCATTGGTAGAGACAATGAACAGCGGGAATCTCGGCTAACATTGTAAACACTGTAAACACAACTGGTGATTCAACCTTTAGTGTAATATTCCTAGTTTTGTAGCCTAAGTTGTTAAACTGTATTTTAAGTACTTAAATTCATTAACATGATTAAATTGTTCTGATGTTGGTCATTGTACAAGAGATGTGTTGAGCAAGCTGCATTAGAATTATATTTATTATTTGGATGTAGTAAAACTTCATTAGTAAATTTAAATTAAGAGTAGGTTATACCATTATGGACTTAGAAAGCTTACTTTTTTCTGAGTGGTGCATTAAAAAGTTTTTGTTGTATATGCAAAATCTTAGTGCGGATTGCTTTGGTGAAGCATGAGGAATGGGATTTTTGTTACGGCAATTGAAAATATATTCTTACAATGAATGACTGTAAAGTATATTGTATTTCAACCAAACTTGAAGTGTTCTTTCGAACCATATGCTTCATCTATTTCGACAATCTACTTTTCTTTTTCTGGTTTATTGAAAACGAAAATGCTATCCATTTATGAAGATCAACCTCAAGTGCAATTATTTTTTTATGTTCGTGGAATCTCCGGATTATATGCTTGTCAATAAGAGTAATTAATTATCTAACAAAAAAAAAAAAAACTCTTTGATGATTATAAGAAAGTAGTCTTTTCTATCTTCGAACATCAAGAAATTTCCTTTGAATTAAGCGGATGTGATTTTTCTATTATCTAATGAAGATGCTATCCTTTTTATTGGAGCATACATAGTACAGTTGGCAACGCCCATTCATAAACATTTTCGGAGTTCGTAATGAAACGTCTCTTTATGCTTGTGGCTGATGTAGGTGAAATGCTTCTGAAATAATTTCCATCTATCATTTCTGCACCATTGTAACTTTTCTTTCAAGCTACGCCTACAAAAATAATTACAATAGAAATGCTAATTGAACGCAACAGTTGTAGAATAGTGATTGTTGCCGAGATGGCAATGTGGCGTGGCTGAAACTTAGCCTTTCTCATTTTCTTTTGCATGCTCCCACTATTGCATTCTTGACACATATATATGCTATAAAATAAAAGAAAAATTATTAAAAGATCAAGAAACTACTAGAAGACACATGAGAGAATAAAAAATGGAAAGAGCTTTTCATTCTCTTGATAATCATTCTCTTGATAATAAGTTAGATTTTAACTTTAGTATATCCTTTACAATGCAAACATCCATTTATATAGGCTCTTGATCATAATGGGTGATAAATATCATTTACAACACATAAATGTAATGGTTACAATAATATAAGTGCCTTATAGTTTACAGAAAAATGGTGGACCATAAACATATTATAATTTAGGGGTTAGAGAATATTAAATAGTGAGTGATAATTATTCAAATACATTTATAACGCTCTCCCTTTTGAATACCACCATAAATTGGAATATGTCTCGTAAAAACCTTATTAAAAAAAACCCAGTGGGAAAAAATCTAAAAGGAATTATAAGGACTACCTCGTTAAAAATCTTGCAAAAAAAACTCAGTTGAACAATACCTTAATCAAGAAAAAAAGAGTATAGTTCATTAATCAATAACTCTTCTTTATTCTTCCCCTCATGACGACATGTGTAAACTTTCTTTTGTTGTCATACTTGAAATATCTTGAGTCATCCAAATCTTATACTTGGTAGAACTTTTACGAACAAGTTTTCAAGATTTTCACTCAATCTTATTTGTTGAATATTAATTTGATCATTCTTTTGAAACTCATGTGTAAAGGAGAATCTTAGTGAAATATATTTGGTTGTGTCACTTCAATAAATCATTCTCGTAATCATGTAATACATGTTGCATTTTCTTTATATAATGTTGAAAGACAAACTTTAATAGAAAATAATCCACAGTATCCTTGAATACGTTGGATCATAGATCTCGGCTATACACATTATGACTTATTTCATAGATTGCCAAAATTTCATCATAACTTGTTTCATAAATTGCCATTTGAAAAATTTGCTTCACGGATCATTATGACATTGCAATATTAGCATAAGTGAAAATAGATCATCTTTGTAACCTTATTTATGAGGATCCGATAAGAACTCAATATCTGCATTCTAACCAACTTTGGTGTTGCTTTGTTTTTCTTGAAAATATAAAATCATATCATTTGTTTGTCAAAGATAGCAAAGTATATGCTTAATGTCATTTTAATATCTTTGAGTTGGTATGAGCTATATCTTGCAAGTAACTTGGTAGAGAAAATAATATCTTATCTTATGCAATTTGTTAAGAACACAAGTACATCAATGATAATAAGATTTGGTCCTTCAGGACCAATACTTTTTTTATCATCAAGATGAAGTAGTTTTTGTTAACTTCAAATGACCTAATCACTATTTAGGAACTTAATGGATATGCTTTGTCCATCTAAAACTTTTTGAATAAACTTTTATTTGTGGACAAGAACTCAACTTAAAAATTTTTAATCTACAAGTTGAGATAGAATCTTGTTTTTCTAAGATCTTTCATATCAAATTGCTTCAAATTTAATATCTTTTCTTTTTCTTCACTAGTTCTCACATGGTCATAATATTCAAGTAGTAAGTAATACGAATATGGGCAATAAACATGAATTAATAAATGTAATTATAATATAAACATGTAAATATGATCATTAATAACAATTAATAGGATTGTAAGATATGCACATAAATAATCAAGTAATATATATGATAATGTTAAACATTCTAAAATTTATATTTTGAAGCATTTGCTTCAAGCATGCATTTTAAATCGTTTAGAAATTTTAATTCAGGGATTTTAATCTTTATGGGATTCTAATCCTTCTGGGATTTTTCATATATATCATCATCCATGGATCCAATTTCTTTAAAAATTTTCATAGAATATTTATTTGGATCTAACACATCATACACTAGTAAGTGTAAAAATATTTCTCATTCGTTAATGAGTTTAAATTGCTCATTTTTAATATCAACATTATTCCACAATCTATAGTGTGAGATCCCCATTTTATAAGATATTAATGGATACTTTAAAATATCATAAATATCATAAGCAATATTCATTTTTATTCAATATTTCAAGCATATATTGAATTTATGATATTTTTCACATACAAGATATCCTTATGTTGTTTTATTAGACATTCATATCAAATCCATTCTCTTTAGAGAATGTTTGATTTTTCAATATATATATATATATATATATATATCTTCAAGAGATATTTATGCCATAGAATACTCACATCCCTAATTTATTTCATTCTATGAAATTTTTAATTCTCAATTTATGGAACATATAATCAAAATATTATTTGATTCCTCTTTAGGAATATTTTGCATGTGTCCTTTGACTTGACCAGTTAATTATACTTTAGGTGTGTCAAATTTTCACAAGTAACTTATGTATCAGTTAACTGATTTATATTTGCATATGATTGATCTTGTGAACTACCAATTTGTTTTCAACTTCTCCTTTGAGATTCATGTTCACATAGTCGATTGATCTTGTGAACTATCAATTAGTTTTTAACTTCTCCTTTAAATTTTATATTCACATAGCCTCATATTCCATTAGCAAATTTATACGTCACTATTTCAAAATTGAGTTTCCTCCCCCTAATGACAAAAAAATTGTTTCACTGAATCGTGACATAATAGAAGCATCATATTGAGGTTAAAAAAAAAAACAAATTGGCCAGTCATGCTAAAATATAAATATATTTGTGTCAAAGAACTTTTTGCTCTCAATCACAATATATTTCAATCGGCCTTATATGTCAGTATAATAAACTAAGAGAAAAACTAATTGTTCTTCGAGAACATTCATTTACTAATCTTTAAGGTGCTCTTCAAGAGCAGTTATTTGTTAATATACTAATTTTTCTTTGAGAACAATCTTAACAAAATATAAGACATTATTTTGTTACTACAAACATACTACATTTGTTAATATACTAGTTGCTTTTCAAGAACCATCAAAACTTTTATTGAGATATTGATCAATCATATAGTGATATTACAAGTATCCAACCAATATCAATTTATTTCATACATAATGCAAACACTTTATAATAAATAATTTTATGTGTTGCAATAAGAACATTATTTCACTTCAAAAAAATAGTAATGGTTTGTGACGACCCACATTTTAGACATCGGATTGACGGATTTGACACATCTACATCCTATGTACTTTCTGAAATTTTAATGAAAATATACGAAATTTTTTTCCAATTTTTTTCAATTTCAAATTATTTATTGAAGAGAATTAGAATAATGCGAGAAAATGCAATTTTGAGGAGAAAACACATGAGACTATAAGGAAAATGTGTTTTCTTATGATTTTAGAGAAATTATTTGTCGGGACCCCTTCCCAGAGTCAAGGGCGGCCCGACCGGCACAGCGGCCTGACGAAACTCTCCCACCAAGACGAGTTCGCCCAACCGCTGTTAAGCCATCTTTGCAAA
>JAJIYU010003510.1:0-26552 GCA_030144865.1 Tinospora cordifolia
TTAATAAATATGAAAATGCAGTTATGATATAATCACATTATTTTGAAGGTAAAAAAACATTTTTCGTGCTTTTGAAAACAAAAAAATTAACATTTTCCTTCCACTTGAGCCAACGGAACAGTGCCACGTCGTCATTTTCTACGCCACGTCCAATTACCTATCAAACACTCAAAGCACATGATCCAGATTTTCTGAATCGGAGTCCACGTGGCTTGCTTTTTCCGTACTCTTAGCTTTCAGTGCATCACATCGGCGTCCAACGTGGTTCGGTACACTTGATCAGCATCCTCATCAAAAAAGAAAAATAAATAAATAAAATAAAAGTAAAAATCATAAAAAATAGCAATCAAATTGACATCAATTATGCTGTGTTAATTATCTAAATTAATTCATTTAATTTCTTAGTTCATAAGGTCTTTTTCCTAATTCTTAGTATATGATATTTTTATATTTACTTTAATTAGATTCACAAAGATATTTTAAGAGCTTAACTTAAATAAAATTGTGACTATCCTTCTTTCACCTTATTTTAGGAGTTTCATAAAAATATGAAGATTTTAACTTATTTTCTTTATTAAACTAAGAAGCCTTGGCTTATTTAAAGCATTTGTAAATTCTAGCTTTCTAAACATTAATTAGATAATAATTTGGGTAAAAATTTTCATCTTTTCTTAATTTTTGCTTTTAAGGAATTCAATAAACTTGTTAAGTTTGTCTTACGATGTTTAACAACACTTATTACCCGATAATTCTTTGAAAATTTCATCTTCTATACCTTAAACATTGAGCTGATGTTTGCTATAAACAATCTAATTAGCTTATTGAAAAAAAAAATTTTTATGGTCGTCGATTCGTTATGGTATAAGATATTATCATATCTACTTAATAGTGCTATTATAGATACTTAGAATCCTAGCGCAAAACTTTAGTGTACGATTCTAATTATTAGATGGCAAAGAAGTCATGTCGATTGTTGTCATTCAAAGGTTATTAAAGATTATTGTTCGGTAATAGTAATAATCGACTAGTTTAAACTGTGAAAAATCTAACAAAATTAGTGAATTCTTTTATTTTTATTAATTTTTTATGGTGTGTTTCTAGACAAGTTTTATGTACATATTAAAACTAATCATCCTTCGAGTTGCAATAAAACCATAAATGAGGAGCCTTTCTACCGTTTTCATACTAAGGACTTAACCCAACTTTTATTGATAAAAGTAGTATCTTTGGTTCATTTTAATTTGATTTTCATAATAAAATTTTTTAGCTAAACATTTCTAGTTTGTGATGTAGTTAAAAAATATGTTTGTTATGTTAAACCGAATCAAACCTAAATTTGACCATTTTTAATTTTAGGTAGATGGGAAATTAGGGCAACTCAAGACATGAACATCACTAATTATAGTTTTTTGCATTAGGTTTTGTAAAATAGCCTCTATGAGCTAAGATACATTTTCTTTTATTTTTATTTAAAAAATTCTTAAAATAAAATAAAATAAAATAAAACATGGACCACTGGTAAGTGGGAACAGGGCCAGGAGGCTCCTCAATTATTGTACGCCAGTAGCACAGTGAAAAACTGCTCGTTATTACCGCGAAACCTCTTAGCGCCACCAATCTCTTCAACTTCGCTCTACCACCACACCTTCTCTTTCCTTGGCAGCCAGAAGGATAGCACAGCAGCCACTTGTTCGTCTATATAATCTCTTGCGTCGTGTTGTTCTTTTACATTAGCTGTTCACAAGAAAACGCAAGAAACAAATTTTCTGGGGTATTCCACGTTTAATTCTCTTCTCAATCCATCGTCACAAGCTCTGGAAATCATCTCCGTTCGATACCCATTTCAGCAATTTTTCTGGAGAAGCTCAAGCTTTTTGTGTTTTTTGAATCGATTATTATTCTGGGTGGGGGGTAAAACCCGGTGGCAGAGTTGTAGACATCACGGCTTTATCCAAGGCGATCCGGCCGCCTCTTATACATGTCCGAGCTGTTCGACGTAAGGGTTGTGTAGTCGAAAGCAACCCTTCGCCGCACGGTGGGCGTGGCGCTCTGCCTTCTGAAGGAGGCAGCCCCTCTGATCTCCTCTTCCTTGCCGGCGGCGGCTCTTCTTCTTCTTCTTCTCTTTCTTTCTCTTCTTCCCTTCTTCTTCTTCTCTACCACTAGTGTTTTTTTTCTTCGTTCAATTACGTAGTTTGTTAATTTAAGAGAATTGAGACCTTGCACTATTGAGTGCTGATGGCGATGTTGAGGATCAAGAGGGTTCCGACCGTGGTTTCCAATTTCCAGAAAGACGGAGAAGATGAGGCCGCCGCCGGATGTGGTCGGAATTGCCTCCGGAATTGCTGTATTCAAGGTAGTCTGTCTCCTTTTTTCTTCCTTTTATTGATGTTAATTTGTTGAAAAATGTTGGATTTTTCTAGGTTTTTAAAGCTATTTGGATTCCGGGTTAATTTTATTTTTTAATTATTCCTGAGAATTTGAGGAAAGGTTTGATCTTTCCAGGGTTTTAGGGTTATTTGATTTTTGGTTTTTAATTTACTTATTCAGTTCTTTTGACAATATGAGAAGGAAAAAAAAAAAAAAAGTTGGTTTGGACACATAGAACAAATATGCTGAAATTTTGGCTACCTCCCAATGGTATGGATCGGAATCCTTCTTTGTATCACTTCAAATAAGAGAGCGCTTTCCCTTTCCCCATTATAATGGGAGTAAACATTGTTTTAGCTGCTTTGTATAGTTCTCATCTGTGTCTCTCATGCCTTTTGCTGTTAGTGCTCACCTTTTTGGTCTTGTCAAAGGGTCTTGACTTAACCGGCATCCTCTAGCCTTGTATCAGCACTTGAAAAAAAAAAAAAAAGAAAAAAAAAACCTTTTCATGCACTAGTTTGGAGGTGGGGCTAATTAACGTTACGCATTGCATAGTAATGTTGAAGACTGAGCCTGAAGCAATATTATCAATGGAGATAATTAGGAAAGGTTGAACTTATTGTAATTTAAATGTCAACTTAACCTTCGATGGAGAAAGTTATCTTTATGTAGCCCATTTATTTGATTTTTTTTTTCTGTGGGTGAAACAGGGGCAAAGCTTCCTTTATATGCTTTCAAGAGGATTAAGAACAACATTTTAAAGAATGGGAAAGACCAAGTTGAGGAGAAAGGAGAGTCACCAGTGCCCTTTCTGGACTCACTTCTTCTTGGAGAGGTAAATAATTGTAACCCATGTTGAAGAAATTGCCTTTGGTTCATGTGTTGTGTTCAAATTTGATGATTAAGCCGTTATGCAATTGAAATTACTCTTGATGTTTAGTGGGAAGATCGGATGCAGAGAGGGCTCTTCCGCTATGATGTTACGGCCTGTGAAACTAAGGTTTGATTTTGATTTCTGTCATGCTTTATTTTGATTTTGAACATATATCTGTCAAAACTTTTGCTTGTGATTCTAATTGAGTTTTCACTCTAAATGTTTAGGTGATTCCGGGTGAGTTTGGCTTCATAGCACAGCTGAATGAAGGCCGTCATCTTAAGAAGCGTCCTACAGAGTTTCGGGTTGATAAAGTTTTGCAACCTTTTGATGAGAACAAGTTCAATTTCACCAAAGTTGGGCAGGAGGAAGTGCTTTTCCAATTTGAAGAGAGCCACAGTGATGAAGCCTATTTCATACCAAGCGCTCCGATCGACCCTGAGAACTCCCCTAGTGTTGTCGCCATTAATGTATGTGTTTCCTTTTGCTACTTCTATTTGTGTAGTTTGATATGAATTGCACTTCGAAGTTGATTAAGATTGAGCTATTTAGTTTAGAAACTCATGAAGTATCGGTGAGCAAGTTGATTTCCATGCTCTGGTGGAGTAAAATTAGAGTTAATTTAATTGCTGCTTTCTTTTGCAATTTTCGACTTAACAGGTGAGCCCAATTGAATATGGCCATGTGCTTTTAATCCCCCGGATTCTTGAACACCTGCCACAGATGATTGATCGCAAGAGCTTCTTGCTTGCACTCAAAATGGCCTCAGAAGCCGGAAGTCCCTACTTCCGGTTAGGTTACAATAGCTTGGGTGCATTTGCTACCATCAATCACCTTCACTTCCAGGTTTAATATCACTTACTTGGTTTGTTTTCTTGGCCTGATTTTTGAAACTGAAATCTTTGCTTAAGATGATCAATTGTACATTGTACTGTAATGAGAATACTGGTTTTTGGGCAACAGGCATATTACTTGACCATGCCATTTCCTATCGAGAAGGCTCCAACTCAAAAGATAGCCATAACTAATGATGGTGTGAGGATTTCCAAACTATTGAATTATCCAGTTAGAGGTCTTGTATTTGAAGGTGGCAATGCTGTGGAAGATCTATCAAATGCGGTCTCTGACTCATGCATTTGCCTCCAAGACAACAATATTCCTTATAATGTTCTCATCTCTGATTCTGGTAGAAGGATCTTTGTCTTGCCTCAGGTGATTAATTTCTCAAAATTTGTTCCATGTTAGATTGGATAAAGGATTTTTGGTTGCTCAAATGTTATTGGGTATGTGATGTTTATTATCAAATTCTTTGTTTGTAGTGTTATGCTGAGAAACAGGCTCTCGGAGAAGTGAGCACTGAACTTTTGGACACCCAAGTGAATCCAGCAGTGTGGGAGATCAGTGGCCATATAGTGTTAAAGAGGAAACTGGATTATGAGGAAGCATCTGAGTTGAACGCTTGGAGACTTCTTGCAGAGGTGTCCCTCTCAGAAGAGCGCTTTGAAGAGGTGAAAGCTCTTCTTTTTGAAGCCATAGGCATCGATGCAAATGGGAACATCACAAGCTTGGACGAAGGACCTGAGGTGGATGAAGCACCTGAAGTGGCTCACCATAACATGGTTCCAGGGAACCACGAATGTGCGGTTCTGCACTAGTTGAGCAAACTGGTGTTTCACTATCACTAAATCAAGATTTGTGTTGTCTTATGTCCATGTTATTAGTATCTGAAGCTTATCTGGTACTTGAAAATAAGGCAAACTATGTGTGCCTTTTGTCAATGTTGTTGCATGGCTTTCTCTGCTTATGGCTTTCTGAATGTAGTGTAAACAGACCATTCACCTTTATGCTTTGAATCCTTCTGTAAGAAATGCTGTGTAATGTGGTTTGCCTTTGAATCCCTAAATGTCCATTTAGTGAAAATTAGCTGAGAGGCTCTGGTACAAAGGAGAAACAAACTTTCAATTGTTCCTAGCCTCGTAACGGGCCTGTTGGAATTTAATGGCTGTGAGGTCAACTTCATGGACCATGATTTGTCCACCTATGATCTCACCCACAAGCATCTGTGGATTAGAATGGAACAATTCCAGTATATTCTGTCTTCCAGTTGTATGATTGAATGAGTCATGTAAAGTTATCCTTTCAATAAGAGACTAAAGATAAAAGGACATATTTCATGGAGATTGTAGATTCTATGTTCAAAGTGTTCTAGATTTGAAAAAAAAAAAAATTTCAGTAGGTTTCTAGTAGAAGTTAATCCACAAAAGCAGTACGAAAAGTTTCTGTTCCTAAAACAAAAGCTTTACCATGATCATGTAAGGCACCAAAACAAAACATTCCATTTGCTAACTTAATTTACAGTACACAATAACTACTATCTTCCTGACATTAGTTTCACCAGAGCTTGGTTCTCATAGAACGAACCGACGTCCCAATCATCAGTAGTAGAAGAAAGTGTCATCAAAGCGACCACAATGGATCTCATACTAGGCCTAAGCTGTGGATTCTCTTGCGTGCAAGCCTTGGCAAGCTGAGCCATCTGCAAACAAAACATCAACACATGTTGGAAGTTCAAAATCACTCAGTCATTTCATATCTCAAACAAGTTTACTGGGCGTCTATTTTCACCTTACGAACTGAATCTAGTGGGTATTTTTCCTCGAGCCTAGGATCAACTAGCTCGTGAATATCTTCTTCCCAGTTGGGCTTATCTAGAATGTCCTCAAACTGTAAAAGACAACGATTGATATAGATCGCTACCGCGTTCTTGTTAGTGAAATGCGATGGAGAAAGAAGAATAATATTACCAGAGCAACAAGCCCCTTTGACTCCTCCATAGATCCATTTTTCTTAACAATGGCTTCCTTGGCAGAGATAAGCTCATAAAGAACGACCCCGAAAGCATATACATCCACCTTAGGCGAAACGTCTCCATACTGTGCATACCTACAACAAGCAAGCATGTTTTAAACAAGTTCATTTCTTCGACAGTACAAGCAAAATCATTTCATCTCTGAGCAAATTCTGGAGCCAAGAAATGTTTAGCATTGTGTCTCACTCGGGAGGCATGTATCCAAATGTACCAACGAGGCGAGTTGGTAGAGACATGCTTCCAACTTCAGTAAGTTTTGTTAATCCAAAATCTGCAACCTATAACAAGACCCAAAAAAGGTGTAGATTTAGTTATGCATATCTTCATATCAACTACTGCATTATAACAGATAATTTCTGACCTTCGCATGGAAGTTCTTGTCAATCAAAATGTTTGCCGACTTGATATCACGATGAATATAAATGGGAACAGTATGTTCATGGATATATTCTAGACCTCTCGCTGAATCAAGGGCGATTTGTACCCTTGTAGACCATGGCAGGGGCTTCATTTCTAAACCAAAGCAATTCTTGAGATCAATCACAATCATATATATATATATATATATATATATATATATAAACATGGTTACAGATAAAGCAAACACTAAAACTAAACTTTCATGCATTCTTGATCTATCAATTCACCTGTGCCACGCAAATGTTGGCTTAAGTTTCCGTTCTCTATGAACTCGTAAACTAGGAACAAGGAGCCCTCAACACAATACCCAATTAAGCGTACCTAAATTACAAAGATGAACTGTCTTGTGTTATTCACTTTCTAGTAAATAGCATTAGGAAGAGATTGAGAATTTATGGTACTACCAGGTTCAGGTGATGAACATGTGTTAGGACTTTCAATTCAGCTAGGAATTCTTTTGATGCTTGCATGTCCATCTTCTTTATTGCTGCTTTCTGTGCAAAAGCATTCAGATCTTAAGCTCAAAGAAAATCCAACCTGTTTATTAAAATTCTACTGAGCAAGAATTAATGAGATATAAACTCAAACCTCTCCTCTTAGCTCTGCATAGTAAACAGCTCCAAAGCCACCTTCTCCAATTTTATTAGAAGCATTGAAGTCATTTGTGGCCTTGGCAAGCTCTTCGTACGAGAACTCTACTGACTTGTCCATGGCGATTCCTGTAAGCCTGGGAGAAGCACCGCCCCCAAGCCCAAGCAATTCAGAAGTCTTTTTAGAGCCAATGCCAGACCCTACACAATGCCATTCAAGAACAACATCATCAAGGGAACTTGATTAATTAGTCCAAATTAATGAGCAACTTGATTATTATTTATCATCACCTCCACCTGGTTGTATAGAATGTTCTTCAGAAGTTGTAGGAAGCCATGCTGCTTCCTTCATCTTCTTCCTTCTAGAGATCCCAACATACATAAAAACTACAGTGAACAGAACAACAATTATGGCCCCGATGGATATGCCCGCGATTGCTCCGGTCGATATACCTGACAGTAGAAAATGACATGAGGATATATCTTCGAGATCAGACATTTTTTTTACACAACACCAGTAGAATCCAGTAGGCAAAAGAAGAGACAATAGTCACAACCACCTGTACTGCAAAAGAGAGAGCGAGAAGGACAAAAAAATTTCATAACTGTGTTAGCTATATATGCTGGAAATGATAAATATCTCATCAGATCAAAGATGAAGTATGTCTAACATGATCAGCTTGTGTAATTTTTACCTTGCTCTCAAGGGTGGATACTTTCCATTTTGATCTGCAAGGAATTCCAAGATGACTCCATTAGAAAGATAACAAGTTTCATCATAAGCTGATTTCTTGATCTTATTTTCATCATCCACCATGTAATACAAGATTAAAGGTTTTTGATTTTTTTTAAAATTTCTTTTTATTTTCAAAGAAACGTTTCGACTGAAAAATGTTTTTCGAAAAACCCAATTTGATTTCATGACTAACTTCTTTTAAATGGCTAAAAACTATTTTCTCCACAATTTAATTAAAATCATTTATTGTCAACAATATAAACATATTTTGAAGAACATTTTTAAATTTAAAAGCCAAAACTGCTTTTTTAAGTTTTTCTACAACAATTTCATTAAAAAGAAAATATTATTAAACCCTTCCAAAAATATTATATTTTAAATGAATTTAAAAAATGCAATCCCAAAAGCAAAATATTATTTAATTTTCACACAAAAGTAATCACAAGAAGAAAAAAACAATTGAATCTTGACCTTTTCATTTGTTCTTGACTAAAAAAAATATTAATTTAGTTAATTTAGTTAATACTTCTATTTCCAGTGGCCTACACACAACTTTACACCATCAGAGATATTGGTAAGTAGCACTTATTCCCATGGTCCACCACATTAATGCCTAAGACACGTTTCACAACCCAAATAGCAGAAGAAAATGGTCATACAAATCTATTGGTCGAAATTGAACTATCATCAGCAGTTAGCTAAGATAAACGACGCACCTCTGGCCGGCACGAACACAGACCCACTTCCCGCGCTAAAATTCCTCCCGGGATTATACTTGAGTAACAACTCGGCCGGCACGCCCGTCTCGCCGGACACAACCGACAAGTTCTCTCGTTCGCGGATCGGGTACGTAGCGAACAACCCATACTCCTTGGAAACACGAGCGTCACCGCAAGAGCAATTCACGGTAACGTTTATCGGCACGTAGTCCGGTATCCGAGTAGGTAAGTAACGGTTGACTCTTTGCAGCCAATCGGCGGTGGTGAGGTTGGCGAAAGCGTCACGAGCTATCTTATCGTACGTATCACCGACTTGAGTTGTGTAGTTGAAGGTGTGACCGAGGAAGTCACCGTTGATGCAGTCGCAGGAGAAGGGCACGTTGATTCGGGTACCCGTTTGGATACTATCTGGCTTTCGGATATTGGGATTGTAACGGAGGATTTCAGGGATGGGTTTGGTGAAGATGGTGCTTATGTATGTGAGATTTGACCCTAGCCAGACGTAGTAGGAAGCCATGGCCAACTTGCAACCTTTCTTGCATGACGACGATTCTGCAACAGTTATGAAGCTAAGAAGCAGTAGGATTTGAAGAAGAAGATAATGATCACGACGAATCAGTATTGCTGTTGTTGTTCTGATCATTATTGGTGTTGAAGGAAGAGGATGAACTAGATTTAATGGAGGTTCGATCAAGTGATATATATATATATATATATATATATATATATATATATGGTTTTGACTGGATCATTGCTTTTGATGGGTCTTTTTTATGTTTAAATCGATTAGAAAATTGGAGGTTTTCAATGATGGGCGTCGGCATTTTGTGGGAGTTTGATTCCATTAGGTGGAGACCAATTACGACTTTGTTTTTTTCTTAGTTGTTTTAGATCAATAGATATAAAATTAATTAAGAGTAGCTAGTGTCCTAACCGTTCATTAACATTAATTCTAATCAATATGATTTTGAGCCCATATCATATATAAGTTGATATATAATGTGATCAAAAGGGTTTAGATATACATGAGACAAAGATTTGATTTTCAATAATAATATTTTCACCTCTAGAAATAAACTAATGAGTGAACTGTTTTAATTTTAAAAATGATCATGATATCCAAAATTCGTATAAAACTCGGGTAGTAATTTAGTCTTTGTGTACGTAAAAATTGATTCGCAGATGTATCAGACAAGGCGACGTGTGCTTCAAGATTCGTGTTCATCTGTCTAAAATGACAAGTATTTATGAAAAAAAAATATTTAGTTTGTCAAACTTGATATTAAGTGTTCATTCAGCCATTTATCGTACTTTTCAACTATGTAATAGTTATGAATATTATAATTACATAAAAAAGTAAGATTACAATTGGCAATTTATCATTATTTAATTGAGTGAGAAATCAAATATAAATAGGGCAGAGATGATCTAAGTCTCATATTCAACTTATCAAGTCCACATGAGAAGATAGTCCATCCAAGTTACAAGACAAGATGGAGAGTTGATGAGAGGACGGTTCGGATTCAAAGGCAAATCAACTTCCAATCCATTGAGTTATGAACTAATTCAAGTTATTGGACTAAAAGATAATTATTTTAAGCGACTATTTGGTAGAGGTAATATTGAATATAAAAATAAAAATCTTAAACATTTTTTACATAGAAATGGTTTAGCTCTTCCCATACGTCATTGCAACCAAGTTGCATGGATGACCTATGACATTAAAAACTAATTTCTTCTCAAACCTATTACTTCTTTTTTTTACTTCAAAAAAATAATTATTCTCAAAATATCCCTTTTTACTACCTTTTATTTTCTTTTTTTATTATTTGTTAAAATTATATTTTTATACATAAAATTTATTTTACGTATTTGCTTAATATTACATTTAATTATTAATTAATTAATTAATAATAAATAATATACTACAAAATTTAAATAATTATTTTATTATATAATGATTAATTAAAATTAATATAAGAACAATATCAAATTTAGAAAAAAAAACATCAAAACATGTTTCTTTAATAATTATTTCATTACATAATAATTAATTAAAATAAATATAAGAACAATATCAAATTTAGAAAAAAAAACATTAAAACATTTTTATTTAAAAAATAAAAAGCAAAAATAAGTAGAAAATAGTAAAAAAAAAAGTAATATAAAATAATATAAAAATAAATAAAGTAACTAAAAATTTTTAAATAATTGATTTTTTTGACTGAAAAAATATAAATTTAACTTAAATTTTTTTTAATGAAAAGAAAACTGTTAACTGAAAATAAAAAAGCAAAACGAAACTGAAAAAAATGAAAAAAATAAAATAAAAAATAAAAAAGTCAGCGCAATCTTAGGCGCATGTGAATAGTACCATACTACATTTGGCACAACACTGTTCACCAACGTCAAGATGGCGCTGGTGATGATGCAGGATTGGAGCAACCCTACACCATAAAAGGCCCCTCTTTTTAGCGGTGGGTTGGAGATTACATAGATAACAAAGGAAAAATTATTTCTGACCAAAAATCTTTTATTGTGCAACTCTGAATGCGTGTTAAAGTACAATAATCTTGTATTAAGCAACTCTATCCTTTTTATATTGTTTCTAATGCTTTTTAACAGATATATACATTATACAAACTCTTGTTTTTTCGCCTTGAATCTATATTTTGTAAGAATGAATCTTTCAAAAAAAAAAAAACATTTTTTTTTGGGAAAAATCGATAATATATTTAAGTATGATTGGTGACGCAAAAATGCAAGGGAGAAAAAAATGTTTCGGAGATAATTTTCAGTTCGGTTATTGTCGGTTAGTGGCTAAGAGTTGTTTGCCGAGTGGTGCTTGCGTTTCTCAGAGCTGTTCTGTGAAGCTGAAAGAGAGGGATAGGAATGGAGTTTTCTACTTCTTTTTCTTCTTCTTCTTCTTGTTCACTGGTTCCTCTCTCCCAGTTCTCCTTCTTCCCTTCCAAGTACGACAGATTCAGAACCTATCTTTCTTCTCAGCCATGGAAGCAAAGGCCCTTCTCCCGACGAACTCGTATTTGCTGCCAAAAGATGTATGTGCCCGGTGGGTTTCATTTCTCACTACTTCCCTTCTGTTTCTTTCATTTATCTTTCTCTTCCACTTTTCCGGGTTCTGGGTTCTGTGACGAATTAGCAGCAATTATTTATGAAGTGGGTTTTGGTTTCAGGATTCGGTGAAGCATCACCAGAAGCCAAGGCGAGTAGAAATCTTCATAATTTCTTCACCTATGTGGCTGTCAGAATTGTCCTTGCTCAGCTTGAGGTGGACTCCTTATCTTCTTTCATCCCCTTTACAAACAATTTACATCTATTTGTGGAATGGGTTTTTTCATTAATTGACGGGAAATAGATTTGGAGTTTCTAATGCTCAAGGTTCTTTTATCCCGGCCAATGTTGTTTTTCAGATTACCAGTTTGTTTACGAGGATTTGAATTAATTTATAAGTTAGAAAAATCAGTCATGAATAGGGTATAAGTCTATCATCATATATATTGAGATCATCCTGTTTTATACAGATCGGGTATTCTATTTTAACAGAAAAGACAATGATTATTCTTATATCGATCAATTAATTTGTTTAGAGCCCATTTGACAGAGCAGAGTTATAATCCTGAAGCATATGAAGAGCTAATGGAATTTGTCAATAGAAATTCTCTGAATGATGGAGACAAGTTCGTCGCTAATTTGCTGCGAGAATCTTCTAGGCACAAAGGATTGGGTATATGCACCTAAATTCTCTTATTATGATGATTTTGATTCCTATTCATATGAAGAATTCGCTATGGAGTGTATAGTTTTCATTTCTATTTCCTACACTATGTTCTTACAAACATGGAATGGAACATCATCTAACATATAAAATTTGTTTTTGATCTTGTTACATTTGGATTGCTGTACTGATCGAATCGACTTTACTCATCACATTGAAGCTCTTCGCATTTTGGAGGTCAGTAAGATTGAACTTAAACGCTATTGAATTTATTTTAACAGTAAATCTCATATGTTGCACTCTTTTCTTGAAAATCTCGTTCCAGGTTCGATCTGCGTATTGTAAGAATGATTTCGAGTGGGACAATCTGAGGCGCCTAGCCTCTAAGGTTAGGAAATTCTTTCCTTTCCTTTTTGTAGAGATTCACCCTTTTGGTTCTCTAGCTTCTGTAATTCTTTCATTAAAATTCTATTGTTTTCATGTAGATGGTTGATGATTCTAACACCAGACTCATGAGGGATTACGTTTTGGAAACAAGTTACGACGAAAATGAAAAGTGATAAATGGCAACTAGTATTTTCGTCTATGTAAGCAATTCCTGATACTGAGGACACAGTTGAAAAAACCTAATGAGAGACAATGCTGGAATAGCTGTGTGAACTATGAACTTACACTAATAGGGTAATATATCACTGCCCAGAACTTGGGAACTATGTTATGACTCAAGGAGCTGCTATTTACAGCTGTTGATGTGATCCCAACAATACCGTGACAGTACTTTAGGGCAAGGTCTCTTCTGATAAAAGTGTTTTGCTATTTCAAATGTTTGTTTTGCCTGTTCTATGTGCCTACTTAATGTTATCAAGGTTCTTTTAGAAACTTATATTTGATAATTCTAGACCTCAAAGTTACTCCACGAATTTATCAAACTTGTATAGACCAAAGGAAGGGGAATAAGTGATTAAGTTCAAAGTTGTGACTTTTTGGTAATTTGCTTTTTGGCCCAACAACTAGGCTGGCGCTTCTTGGGTGAAAAGTACTGTGTTAGAGGGTATTAACTGATGAAGTCAACAAGTTTAATTTACTTCAAACAGATTGAGAAATGTCAAAAGAAGTAATGAACTACAAATGAAATAAAGAAACCAACTTTAGAATAAAGACCATTGTCAATAGAAGTTCATAAAAAATGACAATAGAGCACTCTTTTGAATGTTTATTTGGATGAGAAGTTACATAATTACATATTTTACCAAAAAATAGAAAAGAAGAGATTTCATATGCCCATGATACATGCATGAACTTGCAAAAACCTTGAAGAAGTACCTTGCACTTTCTCTACCTTGCCAATCTTAGGCATGCTTTTTTTCTTCACTTCCTTTGGTCTGCTGCTTACAGGCAGTAGTAGTACCATTACAGTATCAAAAATGAGTCTTTTTTTTTTAAATTTTTTTATTTTTACATGGATTTAGAAATCAAGTAAAAATATTTCCATCAACAGTGCACTAACTCAAGATACCGGTAGAAATCAGATGACGCCTGGATGCGCCCTTCACTGAAGTACAATTGAGCATTCTCCTCAATTTTGTCCAACCTGCATGCCATTTCTCGAAATAAATCTTTTTCATTCAATGCATAGCCTCAAGGACTGTTATGATCATGACAATTACCTGTAAATATAATTTACCATGATGCCACCACTTTGATGGAGGCCTTTGGTTGATCGGTCTGCCATCCAATTTAGCCTCTCAATCATCTAAATGTGTCAAGAAAAGTAATGTTAGAAGATGGAAGAAGAGTCCTGATTCTCTGAAACTTGGAAGAAAATATGCAACATTTAAAGGGCATTGTTCTGGGAGACAAAGAGATGACCTTATCTTCTCAAAGTAGAGAGTCTGTGAAGTGTTCTAGATTTGATTCAAATGATTCTAAGCAGGCACTTGCTCATGTATTTGCATAGATTCTACATTTTAACATACCATCGATGGGATGCTACTTAATAAGTAATACAGTTAGTAATTTTATCACATGGAAACAGCATAACTTCTTCCGAAAGTAAATTAATCAAATTAATCAAATATGAGACAAGTCATTGTAGACGTACTGCTCCATTCTGCAAGTGAAAGTTTGCAACTGCATCTAGAGCCTTTCCCCTCTTTTTCTCTTGAACAAGATACCTACAGAAGAACATCAAAACATTGTGCTAGTCTTTTTCAATACGATTCTACAATCAGTAATCTATTGCTTCCATTTGATGTATTCATTTCTATCTTCTATCCATTTTTGCCAAAAAGTTTATCAGAATGGAGGGTTTCCAAATGCCAAATATATGTAATAATGAGTTCAACATTAGGCACTTGAAGTAGTTTTCTTCTTTTTCATTGTTAATAAACCACACCATGCATGAGCTTGCCACTAACCAAACTGACAGTCAAATTTTTGAGCTCTTGTTAAGGAATTCCTTAGATGAAAGTGGTTTACCGGGCACACAATCGCATAAGAGGGGCCTCTAGTGCTGACAATAACTTTTCAGATTTGGCCCACTCGTTGCTTGCAGAGCTTAGCAGCTTCCACATCACTTCCATGCCATTTTTTCCTGAGGTAAGTTCCCTGTGATCATAAGTGTTGTCATACAAATTACGTCAATATAGCAATAAGATTAAAGATTATGATACAACTACTGGTTCTGTAAGATCTCAAATTGATGTAAAATGATCTTAAGTTGGAGGAGGTGAAGGATATAATAACTCAATAGGACTTTGTAAGATTTCACCATCTGAATGCTCTAAAGTAATTAGATGTTTCCAAGTTTTGAAGCTATCAAAGTAGAACTTACGCAGATGACTCTAGCAGTGCTTTCTCTTCTTCTGGTTGAAGCAAGTTCTCTCTGAACATAGAATCTGATCTCCCTTCTGACTGATCAGCTGTGCCTTCATTCTCCGCCTCAGCGAGCTTTGATTGAGATACCAACTTCGATAGAAGCCATTTCATATATCCAGGGATGGGGCTAATTGTTGCAAATGTCTACATTGGGAAATACAAATACATGTTAGAATTTGGAAGATTTCACGAGGTGCAAAAAATTTTCAAAAGAGGTAAAGGATAAGTATTCTTTGGTAAAGTTTCACACTAAGCCTTCTGAC
This sequence comes from Tinospora cordifolia, assembly GCA_030144865.1. Classification (NCBI taxonomy): domain Eukaryota; kingdom Viridiplantae; phylum Streptophyta; class Magnoliopsida; order Ranunculales; family Menispermaceae; genus Tinospora; species Tinospora cordifolia. The sequence goes on from JAJIYU010003510.1 coordinate 15,452, forward strand.
TGAATCATAAAAGCCATACAAGTAAAATGCTAGAGCTAGACCTTTTGTACGTAAGTGAGAATTGACTACCACAAGTTATGGGAGAAAACAAGAGATCTTCACATTGAAGTTCCTGGATTTTGAGGATGCTCTGGTTTAAATGGGCACCGGGAATACTTACAGTAACATGAGGCATGTCTCTCTTCACAAGATTGATCACTCGTTTGATTAGAAACTTTCCAAGGTTGATTCCTGCTAAGCCTGGCTGTTAAACACATGGAATATATATAATTAAAACCCTCAATCATTATGAAGAAAAATAGAAACATAGCAAAGCTCAGAGTACTTAAGAAAGTTGATTCAAATCGGTTGCTTTCTCTTCTTTTTTTGCTTCTCATGGACTCAAATCCCAACTGCTATTCATTAATGTCCATAACATGCTCATGAAATCATGAAAATTTAACATGTTTTTCATTAATATAACATGGGACTTCAATTTTGCAATATGCATTACCTGAGTTGATGATATAGAGTAAAACAATGCACATGTAGCCTCACTTTCAGGGGTTGGAGGGCAGTCCCACAGAACTTCCTGAATGGAAAATAGATAAAGAATTTTCATAATGACACCATAAATTGAGATAAAGAACACAAAGAAGAAAAATAAAAAAATGAAAAAGGATAGTGAAGAGCATCAATAACCTGTATCGTCTGAGCCACAGTTTTCAGAAGTGCTACTTCAATGAAAATAAGTGGTTCACCTGAGGAGAAGATAAAGCTCAAATACTATCTGGGTTAAGATCAAACGAGAAAAATTAAAGGAGAAGTTTCTTAGAACCAAAACCCTAATCTTGAAGTTGAGACGTTTAACTGAATACAATTGAACTTCAGCATTGAATTTTAAAGTAGAAAAGCGGCAAAATATAATATAATCCAGTGAAATATCCACAAAGAGATGCAGAAACACAGTATATGACAAACTAAAGCTGTTTCAACTTTGACAAGGAAAGTATCTCTAAGATGGGAATTACAAACCGGGTATGGCTGGATGTAGATATCCAAAGCAACGTCGGCCTACACCAAGCCTTCTCTTCAGATCTAAAAGATTGCTAATCGGGTGGACAGCCTATGAAATTACACATATAAATCAGAAACTACTAACATTATAGGAAAGATAAGCACAAAATGTTACCTCATATGCTACAATTTTCTCCAGCAAAGATGCAGGATCATCCCATGTTATTTGGTGTAGCTCCAAAGCAGCCGGACTTAGCCATGTAGCAAGCTTCTCTTTCAAATATGAATCCAATGCCCGCAATGCTGCAACATTTTCTTCCCTGAATAATTATACAAGAATCATTACTTGAATCTTTGTAATTCCTTCATTCCTTCATTACTTGCTTGTGGCATTGTCTATTTCCTGCAACTTTAACCTATAGAGTGCAACCATTGACCTCTTGAAGTTTTTCACACTCATTCATTACATTCACATAGAATTCTTTTATTCATTTCTATATTTGAAGACATGACAAAATCAAAATTATGTAAAGGCAGTATGGATCTAGACCTTACGCGAGCATTGAGAGAAGATCGGCCCGAAGTATTGTCATGAACTTCAAACCTCCATGGTGTGTATTGAGGCGTTCGAAGAGAACTTCAAACTTAGGTTGCAGAGCATGTCTCAGGTTTCTTTCAATTCTATAAAAGGCAGACAGCAAGCTTTCCTCCGCAAGCGTAGTTTCTCTCATTGTGTCCCCTGTAATCAAATTAGAATCACCAGTAAAACTTGAAGAAGAACAATAAGAACATTGCACAAGTTTCTCAAAAATCCACAAACTTATTAGAATTTAGAACCCTACCCACCACTTGGAAACTCAAGGCCTAGATACTGCTGTATCAGTTCGCGAACTTCAGTCCTACTAACATCGTACTCTCTGGCAAGCACAAGCAGTAGCTGGCGACGGTTCTCATAGGATAGACTAAGATAACCCTTCATTTCAAACGCAATTTTACATTGCTGTAATTAACCTTATTGAGGGAAGAATTTGGCAATCAAAAAAATCTATGATCAAGAACTACCTCTGAGAAGTCATTGAGTACCGCACCTAAGATATCTGTTTTACTCATTGATATGGCAGAGTGCATATACTCCTGCACAACCTTCAAATCTCTGAAAAAGTAAGAAAATTCTTCACAAATTCGATGATAAAATTGTCAAAAAAGAGTGTTTTTTGAAAGACCTTTCTGGTTTGCTAGAAGAATCATTCTTCTGAGAAGCCAAAGATGAATTCCCATCCAACTGGTTGCTCTCGGAAGTAGCTTGAACACCTCCAACTTCACTCTGCCCAGTAAATAACGTCAAATTTTGCCACAAAAACACTGAATCAAATAACCATTATTGCAGAAAAAACCAATAATTCAGTTCAGAACTTTAGGACCCAGATTTACATTAGAACAATTCATGCCATAATCAATCAATATATCTCAGAAACCCAAAATTTTCATGCTTGAAACGAATTACTACAAAGACAATGAAAAAGATAAAATTGGGTTCACTTACTGGAGAGGTTGGGATATTGGTAGGAGAAGTTGGTCTCATTTTGGTTCTCATAAAAATTGCAAGCCCTTTTCTGTTCATAATAATCCCTTTCCCTTCTTCCTGTCTTCCCTCTATAGAATCCAAAACCCAACAAGACCGTTTGGTATAACACAACCTCTTGTTGTTGGCAGAGCTTTAAGGGAACGTTTTAAGGTCACGTGTGGATTCTCGAGATCTGCAGATCTACGTCAAGCATACCTGGTCATACTGCAAATGATCAGACGGTCGTTAAAGCATCAAAATAGCGTAAATCATGGGTCTTTTCTTTTTTGAACAAAACGTTGATCACTTAAAGTTCACGTCCATCAGCTACCACCACTATTTTTTTTTTTTGTTTTTTATGTTTTTTCTATTGGGTACTAGATTACGACTGGTGGCACAATATCACTTTGTCAGCGGCGTTGTGTCTCGAGCAAAGGAGAGCTGCGAAGCACAGAGAAGAAGACGAATTGGGTAGACATCAAACGGGTAATTTATGGTAAATTTTGAATATTGATTCATTAATCAAGTGACTGCATTGTGCTTTTTCCTGCTCTTTCTTTTTTATTTTTTTATTTTTTCTAATTTTTCTGATGAGCTTTGTATGTTACTGTTTCTTAAATTCTGTACTTCTAGGGAAAACTAGGGTGTCTTTAAATGGGTTTGTTTTGGAATGGAGCTTTTTCTCTCTTTCTTTTTTTTTTTAATTTTTAATTTTTATTTTTATTTTTTGGGTTTGTTTGTTGTAATTGGTTCGGTTTTATGACAAGCAGCTTGACTGTATACATGGGCTTATTTTGTTTGATGAAATGCCAAAAAGAGTAGAGTACAACATCCGCTGTATAGAGTCAGTGTCAAACTTCTACATGTAATAAGAGTCAAAAAGGTCCAATTCAGGTGATTGGCAAAGTAGGCTATAGAAAATTACTTCTATTAATTCTGCTCGCCCCTTATTGTTGTGATTGATCAACTGGTTTTAAGCTTCCAACTTATTAAGGTAAATGGTTGAACATAATGCATCTGTGAGGACTGATGTGTTAAAATTTAGTATCATCATTACTGACACAGTCCCCTGCCTATGGCTCCAATTGCTATGTGTAAGACATCAAGTCACTAGACAGCTTCTTAGATTGATCATACAGGCAACATAAGCTGTCTTATAATCTATCAGTCACGGATTACAAATATTTTCATTTGCTGCTGGTAAAATGTCTATCAGTGTTTGATCCAATGATAGAATTGTCAATGGTTTTAATGACTTTGAAACTCGGTCTTTCTACGATCTCATTCCTCTATTATCTTGAGACATTCTAAACAAGTACGTCATCTGTACTTGTTTGTCTTGAAAGTCAAGAACTAACAGAAGATAATTTTTAAGTGAATGTTTCTTTCACAAAGCTTTTTCTCCCTTTGTCTAGTTTGCAATGATAAAAGGGTTGCATCCTCAATAGCAATGGATATCTTACGTAAACCAGAGCGGGAAGCTGATGAACTTTATGATGACCAAAATAGACAATGTTGGTAAAGTCCACCATTTCAGAGCGAAGTGCCAGATAGCTGAAAGCGTAGGCCAGATTGCCAAATGGGCAAAAAAATCCAGAAAATGGAGCAAGTTAAATGATCTTTTACCCTTCATTTTCATCACAAAATTTCTTAGAAAGAAGCTCTCTTGTATTCTCATACATATCTACCCTTCTGTTTCATTTTGTTGATTTGAGTGTCAGTTGAATTTCTTGTTAAGAGTAGTCTTTAAATTGCCATTTCTCTGTCTGCCCAAACCAGTAGGCTTGATTGATCGTTATCGGTTAGTTAAATCCATAATGATTCTTTGGCTCTAAAATCATCTCATGATTATCACATTTGTGGACTTTGAATTGAGAAATCTTAGGAAAAATTATGTGGCTTCATCATGAAGGAAATACCAATGTGGCTAGCCTTGGTGTCTTTGCAGTGATACCCTTTTTGTAACTTTTTAGGCAGATTTCATGAGTTTTCATTGCATGAAAACAAAATATAATGAATGACACTTGATTAAATTTGTTCTTCTTTATAACATAGCATTTTTCATGCCTCTTTTCACATGATAAGCTTATATTTTGTCTGCACTAAGTAATTATAGGGTGTGGAAAAAGGAAAACAAGACGGGCAAGTTTCAATAAGGAAAATATATATTAGTAAGCATTCGAGACCCTATAACCATACGGGTTCCTCTATAGCGGGGTGAGTCAGAGCTTAAGATCAGGCCAAAAGAATATAGTCAAATAAATACATAACTTTAGGAGAGCAATTAAATGAATTCATAAAGTTATCTTTGGATTAAAATCTTTTTGTTTTCTTGTATTTCTTAAATTACTTTCATCCTCAATTTTCACACCTCACTCTCTTTCTTCTTCTTCTTCTTCTTCTTCTTCTTCTTCTTCTTCTTCTTCTTCCAACAAAAAGGGTGTGAAAGAATCGTTGGAGCTATAGTTAATGTTTGTCATAAAATAGTGCTTACAAAGGTATAATAATAGTGCATTAAAATAAAAGATACAAACAAAAGTAGTAGCTAAAATAAATTTAATCTTTTACTATGAGCGTAAAAAAATTAAGAGAGTAGAAGATTCGTTTGGCTGATGAGGTGAAGAGTTAAAAATGGCCTTTCCCGGCCTTGGCAAGAAGAAGCGTTTTTGCTAGACTGTGCTGCAAGCAAGTTCCTTCCTTTGTTCTTGCTTAGAACTCTACATTCAACATTTCTATGTTTGCTTTGATATTGTCAAGGCCCAAAATATAACTTAAGAGAGCTTGAAACACGGCAACAGTTTTCTTCCACTCTTATTATTTAATCTATCTAATTAATATATCATTTAAGAATCCAATTACTTTATATAATATTGTAGTTAACTTGAAGAATAAACTCAGACTTTGTGACTTTGTGTCAGCCAACTGAATTACATGAGCTTCCTCAATATTTATAGGTGAATATTATTACATAAATTTTATTTTGCACTTGTTATCAATGGCTATTATCGATATCTTATAAATTCAAACCTGACGGTTTATCAATCTTGTTATGACATGCAAACTAAAATCCGATCAGTTTATTAATCGTATCATATTTAACTAAACACGTTTAATTTGTTATAATTAATTTTTAAATTAATTTTATAAAAAATAATAATAAAAATAAAAACCATAAATAATTTATTAAATATAAGTCTAATTAAAAAAGAGTTTGTCAAAAATAACAAAAAAAATTACGTCATCAATATGTTAATAAATACGTTAATTTTAAATTAACTTATTTGTAATCTGTCTTTTAACTTATCTACAATTATATTAAACAAGTCATTTTGAAATTTAGTAAATTAACTTATTTACAACCTAAAACTTAATGGTGTTTAGTTGTGCTTAAATTGTTTTAATCCAAACTCATGTGCACTAAACCCAAATTCATTAACTGCGTGTCATAATCGGGTTGGATTATCATGTCATATAGTGAATTTGTCACCCTTAATTTTGAATACTAAAGGTTACAACATGTACTTATAATCATTAGACGAGTATATATGTATTTCGATGGACACATCAAAATCTTTTTTATCTAACATTTTTAGTATACACTAAATTATATGTCATGTCATTTGATGTTTAAAATGAAGTCTGTAAGATGTTTCTTAAGTATTCTGTTGAAGAGTAAGAAAGGAGAAAAATATATGAATGTTTAAAGACTCCTGGATTGCAAGAGAAATCTACTTTTAAACAGATATCTCCATAAAGCCTTCACAGAGGCACCATAGTTGCTGAGTTGATTTCAAATGGCTGTTGAGATAAGCATATAATCAGTAACCATTTTTATGAAGAAAATGCCCAGGTGATCAAATATTTCATGCCCCTAGCTCAATCTAGCTTCTGGGATGAATGTTATGATTATGAAGCAAGAAACGCCAACGTCTTCTACACCTGCAAATGATACCGAGAAACACTTATGGAAGGCAATTAACAACTACCTTCTCACAGGTGAAATGCTTCTAAGGAGACATGTTTTTAGAGTGCACTCCTATAAGGGAACTATGGCATTCTTATGGAGTTGGTACGTTGCACACTTGTGCATCCAATATGTATTAAAAAGCAGATGAAGCAGAACAAATAAGTCGATCATGGTGAAAAGGAAAGGCCAAGAATTCATATCTTTCAATGGGCCATCAACTATAAGTTGAAGACTATCGATCAACATAGCAAGAAGAGAGGTGAGGAGGCATTGGTCCTAGAAGAATGAAGCTTCAAGCCTAGAAGTTGCCTCTATTATCCATGAAATTCATAGCTTGGATGAAGGTGCCCATATCACCAATTTCATTTTTATTCTTAAGAAATTAAAAGCAATGTAGTTGCTCAGTTCACTAACAAAATTTGTTCTAAATACTTATCAAGATCTTATATATATAGTTAGATGATCGTCACCCAGGTAAGCCTATCTGGATTGTATGGCTCTCCTTTAGTATTACTACAAGACCCTTTGTTTTGTTGCATTTTTGACAGCAATGTGGCACAAAAGGCTAATGTCATGTCATCTTATCCCCATATTAGCTACAATGAAAAACAATTTACAGTAGTACTCTTTTAACCATTTAACCATATCTAAGTTTTGAACCGAAGAGAGGAAAAGAAAGGGGAGACTGTAGAGGACGAAGAACCATTGCCGGAAGAAACGCAAAGGATTGTCGTTGTTGCCCTAGAAGTGAAGAAACGTAGAGAAACACAGAGATACGGGAAGAATCGTTGCAGCAATTGGAAGAATCATTGAGGAAAGCGATGTATTTGAGCTGTTGGGGACCCAAGTGATTAATTAGCTACCTGATGATGATGATGAAGAATGAAAGAGAGAGAGAGAGAGAGAAGAAGAAGAAGAAGAAGAAGAAGAAGAAATTTTGAGTCTTTGTTTTCTTTCTTGATCTGTAAAAATTCGACTTCGATTATTATGTACAAAATATATTGCGGAATTAATGGTTTCTTCACCAGATTGTGATGAAGAAGATTCAATTGAACTTTCTATTTCTTGTAGCTAGAGCTTGAACAGCAGCTGAAGCAAGAAGAGCAGTATAGTTATTAAGTGGACAAAGGTGGTCAAAGATTGCTGGATTTAGGATTTTTTGATTTGGGATTTTGAGTTTCTTCTTCAGTGGGGGATTATTCAATTAGTTGTGATTGATATCTTCATTTTATTTTGATCTAGGTTTTATTTGTTTTGTCCTCTTTGCTTCCTAATTGGATGGAAAATTTGGGGACATTAGCTGGATTCTCTGGGTCTTTTGATATTGGAGAATTTACCTTACAGGCTTTTACCCTACTCCCTGATGGGAGGGGTGAATTTTCAAGTCTAGTTAATAGTAGTAGATATAACCATACAGATAGTGTTCATTCTTTCTTGCATATATCAACAGTGTGCTCTTTCTTTTGTTTTTTGTTTTTTGTTTTTTTATTTTTTTGGACAAGAGACCCAAAGAAGGGAAGCTGGGTAATAATAGCTACTTAGAAATTAAAACATGCTTCTACTCATTCATCTTGAAAAACTTGCAAGTATAAATAGAAATTAGGATATTTGTACTTATTAGTTCTAATATAAATAGATAGTTAGGATTAGTAAAATATATATATATTTATAATAATTTTATAGGGACAGAAGTAGATAGTAATTAAAATATTTTAAATATTTTAATGTATTCGTGGATGTGTCATTGCACCACAACATTACTCGTTAATCTTTCTCTTTTTGTGCCAAAAAAATTTTATTGACGATTAATAGCATTTACAAAATTTTGTTAGGAGATAAGGGATACAACACAAAACAAAATATACTTAACGTTTGAACTCTTTTCTACTTTTTTTTTTTCAAACCAATTACTAAAATATTTCTCTTTTCTCTAGGAAAGTGACTTTTGGAGTAGGTAAATATTCTTACATCAAATTACTAAAACACATTTTGATTTCATTGAACTTGTTGGGTTTTAATGCAATGGGTCATCTAACATGATTGGAAAGCCCAACTCAGTGAATCTCTTCCCATCTATTTGTTAAGAGAGGAGGAGCATTGCACCACGCACGTATAAAAATCCGTAAATCTCTTTCATATTCTTCTCAAAGCCAACGATTACCATATTCTCACATCAAATTATTAAAATACTCCTACAATAGGCTTGTTGATTTTTAATGCAACGAGTCATCCAATTTTATTGGGAATTGAAACCCAACAATTTTATTCAAGAATGATAGCTTTTTCTTCAATCAAGTCCACCCAAAAAAAATTATGAAATTGATATAACCATTTCATTTTAAAAAAGGTGAAAAATTGCTAAGCTCTCTCTACGAGGAAAAAGAAAAAAAAAAAATAGATGCCAAGAAATATGGCAAAACATGCTTTATAACACAACTTCCAGGTTTTAGGCATTTTCACTTGGTGAATGGCTCCAATATACCACCTTTTCTAGCCTATTTCACACACACACACATATATATGCCGGTTACATTAAGTAAAAGCAAACCACTCACGGCAATTGCAATTGCTTTCAACATCCACAACACGAGTAGTTAGTAGCCAACATGAGAAAAAACATGAACTTCCCTTCACTTTTTCAAGTCCATCTCACAAAAAAAATGCTTATATACCTCTAGACCATGCTTCTTCCATCCTTCCAAATGTGTGCAGCCAGCTACATGAAGAAAAATGTATCATTCTCCTACTAGTATCCAAGCGTCCACAAGTTTAATATTAGTACTAGTGGCCGTGTCGGCACTACTAGTACTAGAAGAAACCGCTGGAGAAGAGAAACAAGAAGAACAGGCGAATATTACTCGAGGACACAACCGATCATCGGTCTCTCCCTGGCTCCAAAGGGTGGTGAATCCAAGGGCACATGGGTGCTGGACGAGGCCTTGGATTTGCAACGAGGGCAAGTTTCCTTTTGTGATCAAGAAGCTTTGTTGCAGGAACCGGTGCGTGGACGTGAGAACTGATGCTAACAACTGTGGATTGTGTGGTATTAGATGCCCGTTTACATGGCAATGTTGCAGTGGATTGTGCATTGACACAAATGTGAATCCATTTCATTGTGGCAACTGCTGGAACAGATGCAAATTTGGGAGCTTTTGTTTCTACGGAATGTGTGGATATGCTCAACCCCTTCCTCCATTTCCATTCCCTCCAAAGCCTCCAAAGCCTCCCAAGCCTCCCAAGCCTTTCCCTCCAAAGCCTCCCAAGCCTCCCAAGCCTCCTAAGCCTCCCAAGCCTCCTAAACCTTTCCCTCCGAAGCCACCCAAGCCATTCCCACCACCAAAAATTGGAGTTGGGACTCAATTGAGTTACACCTAGCTAGTGTGATTCAAGTTGTTTCAGTCTGGTGTGGTGGTGTCTTTCTTCATAGTTTGGTATGAATTAGTTTGTTCTAATTCCTTCTTTTTTTTCTCTAATTGCAAAACATGTGGCAAGATATATTTTGATTTTGTGCTAAATTCACAAGCTTTCATCTATTATTACCATGTTAATCAGAGTTGTTTTATCACTAAATAATTTTGTGAGGGTTTTTTGAAAGATAGGTTGCTTAGACATATTTTTCCTTTTTAATTTATTATATACTTTTTTAATAAATATCATAATTTATATATGTACTTAAATGCAATAATTCAAAAACAATTAAATAATGAAAGATTACAAACAAATTATGTAATTATAAAACATCAACAATCTTTTTAGGATAATTCAAAAAGGAAAAATAGACACATTTTGTAGAGGGTGTGCATAATTTATAAATATAATGTTCATTTATTTAAAAAAAAATATAACTATAAATGTAAGATTTATAAAGCAAGAAGTAGGAAAAAATTGAATTGTTTATTGACACAGCTGCAACAATTAATCCTAATCATTAAATAAATAAAAATTTACAATCATCTAACATTTTAATGTTGCTGACAAAAAAAAAACAAAAACAAAAACAAAGAGGATGGCAAGTGATTATTTATACACCAAAAACTCAAAATCATTAAATAATTTTCATGCATAGAAAATTCAATTATATAACTTATCACATATAGTTTCTTAATTATGTCATTAATTCTTAATTCATCTTTTATCTTTTTCAAATCTTATGTTACAATATAGCTTCTTTAGCGTACTACAGAAATTATTTATTTATTTATTTATTGAAAGCTCGTACTATATCATAAATAAAAAATTTGCCTTTAGATATATATATATGTGTGTATGTGTGTGTGTGAGCAGTGTCATAAATTTTATTTTAAATATTAAATGTCATAATATATATTTATAATTATTAAATCTATAGATGCATATTTTGAAGAATATATTATTTTTATTTAATAATATAAATATACATTATATAGGAAATTTTTGGTATATATATATAATTAAATGAAATGAAGAGACCATTTAATGAGTGGCAAACTATGGCCCACTTCATGAAAACCATTTGACGGTCGCGATTTCCACATAGGTGCTGGTGGGCCACGGATGTTTTGTTATCCCAAGGCATTGATTGCATCAGGAACACA
>JAJIYU010003511.1:0-26773 GCA_030144865.1 Tinospora cordifolia
CAACGATGCTCTAAATGCATATTATACTAAATATGAGTAAATACACTACATTTTCTATTATATTAATGCACATTATACATAAAATACGTATAATATAATTAATCTGCTATGTAACTAACATGTGTTCACCAAGGCGACGGTAATAAGTCCTTGTGTGGAACAAAACCCACTACGCCTTCGAAGTTTGTCCAGCGTGTGAAAGTGGAGACAATATCATCACAAAGAGTCTCGTTATTGCCTTGTGTTATCAAAGTCTTAGTTTTACGAGCCTTAGGGAGTTACCTTAGTTAGGGACCATGTTTTGATTAACTGATTGCTATTGCGGATGGGTGTGTGCATACTATATGCTGACTATGTACTAAGTTGGTTTGTTTGACTATGAACCAATCGGGTTTATAAAATGTCGAACCGACCAGGACCTAGTGAGTGACTTCCAACGTGGGTTGATGCCATTCTGGATGTGATTTTTTGTAGTCATTAACAATTGCGAGCGCGGTTGATTTGCCTAGATGCTCTAGTGAATCAAGTATCGCATCCACTAGAGCCAGAGCAGTCTGAGAATGATGGGGAAGTAGTGACAATTCCCATAGTTGTTGCTACAGTACATAGTAGTAGCACAACTAGTGTAAATATTAATAAGAAAAGGAAGAGGGAAGCAGAACCCTCAACAGGAAAATGCAAACAAGCAAAATGAGTCTGTAATAGTTGTGGGTGGTCATTAGAGTAATTGCAGTAAAGAGAAAGTCTTTTTTTTGGTTGTTCATAAGGCAGTAATAATAACCTAAGTTATGAATGTATTTTGGGGTGTAAATAAGGAAGGAAAGGTAAAACACTGATGGAGAACAATGGTGGGTCATTTTTGTGATGTATAAATTATCTATGGTTAAATAAAGTATTAGTTAAGTTTCAGGTGTGTATATTTTGATTAATTTTTTCACATGATGGTTAATGGATATGTATCATGAATGTAGATTTTGTGTGGGTAGCTAGATCTGGATTATAAAATTGTTAGTGTTATTTAATGCAATTATTTTCTTTTATGAATGAGTAGATTAAATAAAAGGAGGCAAAAGAATTATGGATCCTAATGAAGAACGGTTTAAGAAGTTGGAGGAGATGGCACTGATGCAACAATAGAGTACCACCCAACTAACAAAAATGATGGCTAAGATTAGAGAAGAGTTGCAGAGGCCTAATGCATCACTAGTTCCTAAATTTGGTGTTAGTAGCGTTGGGGTTAATGAAGTAGTACCTACTGTTGCAATCGAAACTCCAATGCCAGTAGATAGAAGGGATGAGAAAGAAAAGAAAAGGTATAATAAGGTAATAAAAGCTTTCAAAATGAGATAACCTCCAACATTCACAGGAGGATTGGTGTTGGAAGTTGCAGAAAACTGGTTGATGAGGATAGAAACTATATTTGAAGATATGCAAGTGGCGGATCATGACGACAAGGTGGCAGAGGATAGAGTGGAATGTCAGTGCCCAAGGTACAATCACAAACATGGTATTTCACTCCTCCTTCATCTATTACTTGTTTCCAGTGGAGGCAAAAAGGGCATAAAAGAAATGAATGTCCATTTTGAACACCAAAAAAGGGGTTGACAACTCCATCCCAAATGACTTCAGCGCCTTCAAGAGAGCAAGCTAAAGCAGTGACTGAACCTGATCCCGAGGCCAGCAGGAATTAAATTGAAGGTGTGATCAACATTTGTGATATTATGATGTATGTCTTAATTGACGTTGGATCCACATTATCATTTATTTTTTGTACCATGGTAGATAGATTGAGACTTACTCCTGTTAGACCTAGTATACCTTTGATATTGAGTACAACTGTCGGAGAAAGGATTTATCCTAAAATGATATGCGAGAAATGTGTTGTTAAATATGAAGGATATGAAATGTCCATTGATTTAAGAGTGCTAGAATTCTTGGAGTTTGATGTCATACTAGGTATGGATTGGCTAGTAGCTTATCATGCTTATCTTGATTGTTTTTCTGAGATAGTATTTTTTCAGATTCTAGGACAACCTTTTTTTGTGTATAGAGGCATGGATACCTTGAAAACTCTCACTTGATGTCGATTAGTTACTGATGAGGAAACACAATGGTTAGTTGGTATAAAGAAAGTGGATGAAAAAGGAATGGGAGATTCAGTTATCAGAAATTTCTGTAGTAAATGAATTTTTAGATGTATTTCATGAAGACTTACCTGGAATACCTCCTAAAAAGGAGATTAATTTTATTATTGAGTTGATGCATGGAACTAAACCCATCTCTATTCCACCTTATCATATGGCCCCAAAGGAATTACAAGAGCTTAAGGTACAACTTGAAGAATTGTTGAGTAAAGGGTTTATCGCACCAAGTATGTCGCCCTGGGGAGCACCGGTGTTGTTTGTGAAGAAAAAAAATGGGAGTCTATGGTCGTGTATAGACTATTGTCAGTTGAACAGGGTAACTATAAAAAACAAACATCTACTTCCTTGAATTGATGATTTATTTGATCAGCTAATTGGAGCCAAATACTTTTCAAAGGTTGATTTGAGATCGGGGAATCATCAGTTGAGGATTAGGGAAGAAGATATACCTAAGACAACTTTTCGGACAAGGTATGGACATTATGAATTTTTGGTAATGCCATTGGGTTAACTAATGCACCTGCTATGTTTGTGGATTTAATGCAAAGGGTGTTTAAATCATATCTTGATCACTTCATCATTATTTTCATTGATGATATTCTAATTTATTCCAAAACTCGGGAAGAGCATGAACGACATCTCAGGACTACTTTACAGTCCTTGAGAGAACACAGATTGTATGCAAAGTTCACTAAATGTGAGTTTTGGATAGATGAAGTAAAGTTTTTAGGTTACGTGGTAAGTGCAAAGGGGGTCTTTGTAGATTCTTCAAAGGTTAAGGCTATTATCAACTAGCCAAGACCAACCTCAGTGACTGAAATTCGAAGTTTTCTAGGTTTAGCTGGATATTAAAGGAAATTTGTGGAGGGTTTTTCTAAAATAGTTGCACCACTGACTCGACTAACTCAGAAGACTGTGGCCTTTGTGTGGACTGATGAATGTGAAGAAACTTTTATTGCTTTGAAGAGGAAGCTAACTGCTGCACCTGTACTAGTACTTACAAAGCCCAGGAAGGAACTAGTCATTTATACTGATGCATCATATTCAGGTTTGGGGTGTGTTTTGATGCAAGAGGGTAGAGTAATAGCTTATGCATCTAGGCAATTAAAGGTACATGAGAAGAATTACCCAGTACATGATCTAAAATTAGCTGCAGTGGTATTTGCTTTGAAAATCTGGAGACATTATCTCTATGGTGAGAAGTTCACATTATCCTCTGATCATAAAAGTATGAAGTACTTGTTTGATAAAAAACAGTTGAATATGAGGCAACACAGATGGTTAGGATTTCTTAAGATTATGATTTTAATCTTGAGTATCACCTTGGAAAAGCCAATGTTGTTGCCGACGCATTAAGCAAGAAACAGACTGAAGTTGGAGTTGTGGCTTGTCAAATGGCTCATGAATGGCAGATGTTAGAACAGGCTACAGTCATGAGAACATTCTCTGTTGATGTTTCATTGGGCATATGTGCTCAAATGTGAATGAGGTTGACAGATGCTCAAAGTCAAAGAATTAAGGAACTACAGCAACATGATCCAGATTTTGGGATGTATGATTCTTGGGCTAATAGTTCTGATTGAAATGATTAGCATCGAGATTCTAATGGTATCTTACGATTCCAAGGGAGGATATGGGTACTAGTTTACCAAGAGCTTACGGCCGAGTTACTTCAGGATGCACACAGATCATAGTTTACTATTCATCCAGGGGCGACCAAGATGTACCATGATATGAAAAGAACAATGTGATGGCATGTAACACCCCAACCCCCGCATTCTTGGAGCATTGGACATAACCACCATTCTTTGACGGTGGACTTAACCATTTGGCGAGTTGGGTCATGTTATTTTACAAGTGACACACACTTGACTTTCTATTTTTCAATACCTCATACCTTAGAATAGATTCAAGAATACAAATATCCTTCAATAAAATCAAGGCAATTAAGGCTAAAGAAAAATTCAACTTCTTTATTCATAAAAAGAAAGTACATAACTTTATAATGTAAACTATTACATTGTTGATCAAAAGAAATTCATAACCTCTAAAATAAAATAAAATTTTAGCAGAAAACTTATTCAAAATTGGGCAACATGCCCTTACATTAAAAAGAAACTTTTAAACAATAGAAACTTGCTAAAGTCCAAATTCCATGGTCTTCATAATTTAATTTCCTGAAAAAGAAGGGGAAGGGGTGAGCACAAAGCTCGGTGGATCTTTTTCAAACAACCATTTTTCAAATTCAAACCAATAACACATTCATAGTTCAAACACTTGCATAGATTAGGCGATTAAAACATCTATTTGTTTAATGTTGAGATTTTAGACCAAAAGGGTTTTGAAGCCCTTGATGTTCTTAACAAAGTACCTCCTTAGAGTGAAATATAGCTTTTCTTAGCCAATTTCATTAGACTTTTGGACTTCAAGGGGCACTTACCAACCAACCAAGTACTTTGGTCTTAGAACCATATGAACTAATCATATGAAAAGAATATCCATAGCAACCCACGTGTGTGCTATGATGGTACGTGGTTATTATCACCATCATCTTTGTTAAATCATATATTCTTGAATCATAAGATAAATTTCAGAACATGAAACTAAAATAAATAAATTCAGCGTATGAGCAAACTGAAAATTTAATCATTGAACAATCAAAATCATGCACCATACTTTGAAATAAAGCCTAAGCATTATACTAAACATGGCATAATTGTTATGCATGCATAAATTCGAACAAGAATCAAATCTAAAACTGAAATATATTTTAGAATGTTTAAACTGAAATTATTCTTGATTTCAAAAGCCAACCAACCAATGAACATGCTAGAACTTTGAATAAGAAAAAGGGGTAAGAGAAATCACTTCCACCTTGAGATGTAGTTTCCCCCAAAGTTTAGACAAGAGCTCCCAATGTTCAAGCACTAAGAAAATCTCCCAAGAAGAATCCTCAAACCAAGAACTTCTCACACACAAGAGGGAAAAGAAGGTCAGAAGGGGTGCCAAGAAGAGGGCTTAGAGAACAAGAGAAATCTCAACTCTTGTTTCTTGGGATGAGTTGAATTGTGAGCATAGGGGGTTTATATAGGTTTCAAAAGTGTATAGAATGGCAAGTTTGTGGTGTTCTCATTGTAAGAAACTTGTCAATTCTTCAAAATTTCATGCCCCCCAAGTATAGTAGAATAGCAAGTGTATTTAGGCAATTTTTGGAATTTAGAAACCATTTTTGTAGATTTTTGGAAACATTTTTATTGGTTTTATTCGGATTTTTCGTTTTTATTTCGGAGCAAACGATCCAGGCTGTCGGATCGTTTTCGATCGCAGCGGTAGATCACAGATCGTGCGGGTTCGATCTGAGCTGTTGGATCTTCCTGGAGCACGGCGTTCGATTTACGATTGATCGGAACGCGTCTTTCTGGGCCGTCGAATGTGCATCAATCGCGTTGTGTGGATCTCGATCGCGATCAACGAATTCTGTCCCGACCATCGGATGATCCTTGATTGCGGTGTGTTCGCGATCTCCAACTGGGCCTCTGATCTGGCCCGTTGGATGTTCCTTGATTGCGGCACGTTCACGATCACGATTTGAGCTTGAGCCGTGAGCCGTTGGATCTGATGGATTGAACGTGGGCCGTTGGATTTTTCTGATTCGGTGCATCCGAGCGCCAGTTTTGGTTTGATGTCGTTCGTTGGAACTGGCAGATTGTTTGTGGATCGTTGGATTTTAGTGATTCGATGCATCCGGGCGTATGGTGCGGTTTTGATCGTGACCGTGAGATCGTAGATCGTGCTGATGATGTATTTCTAGTCGTTGGATGTAGTTTCTAATACCAAAATCACTTTCTAAGGTTGCTATTATCCGAATTTTGCTAATTAGACACTTTCTAATTGATGAAAATTTGGTTTTATTGCACAAATCATTCAATTTTATGGACTTACTAATATTTTCCCTTTCTAATTATTTAATATTGTATTTATTCAATATTGCCAACAATTAAAAATCCCTATTTCTCTATTTTTTTCATTCGTTTATTTGCCTATATATTTTATATTCCTTTCATTTTTTTTATGTAATTGATACTTATACTTATTTTTTTATAAATATAAGCATACTTCATTTTTATTCAATTATGTATATTTTTCTATATACATATTCTTATAATATGTAGTATTTAACATGCTATTATTTTCTCACACAATTTGCCCTATAAATATATGTCTATACCTATATATATTTTTATTCCTATTCTTTATTTCTTAATAAATGAAAGCAACTCATTAAATTTCATAATTAATTCCATTTAATTGATATTTCCATTAACACACTTTCATTTGCCTTAGAATTTTTTCAATGAATTTTTTATTTCATTAATAACTTTTGTTGACAAAATTTTGAGGTATTACATGGCATGGAATGAAAAAGGATATAGCTAAGTATGTACAGAAATGTGGAGTGTGTCAGCAAGTAAAGGCTAAACATTAGACGCCTGGAGGGCAGATGCGACCATTATCCATTCCAAAATGGAAATGGGAGCATATCACGATGGATTTTATTGTTGGGTTACCATGGACTCCAAGTAGATATGATTCCATCTGGGTAATTGTTGATAGGTTGACAAAATTTGCCCATTTTCTTCTAGTGAACATCGAGGACTCTGTGGGCAAGCTGAGCAAGTTGTATATGTAAGAGATAGTATGATTGCATGGGGTACCTATATCTATTGTGTTAGATCAAGATCCAAGGTTTACTTCGAGGTTTTGGCAGTCATTGCAGACTTGGTTAGGGACCCGTATTTGTCTTAGTACCGCATTTCATCCTCAATCCAATGGACAGTCTGAACGAGTTATTGAGATGCTTGAGGACATGCTTAGGGCTTGTATTTTGGAGTTTGGTGGGAATTGGAATAAGTATCTTTATTTGTGTGAATTTTCTTATAATAACAATTATCATGCTTGTATTGGGATGGCACCATTTGAGGTTCTTTATGGTAGACCTTGTAGATCTCTGATGTGTTGGTATGAGGTTGGAGAATCACAACTGCTGGGGCTTGGGCTTATTGCAGATCACACAGAGAAAATTAAGCAGGTTAGGTAGAAACTTAAAGTAGCCCAAGATCGCCAGAAAAGCTATTTTGATAATCGGCATAGACCATTGGAGTTTGCAATTGGTGATCAGGTTTTGTTAAAGGTTTCACCACAGGAGGGTCAGATGAGATTTGGGGTGAAGGAAAATTTAGCTCCATGTTTTATAGGACTGTTTGAGATTCTAAAGAGAGTTGGTCCATTAGCTTATAGGCTTACTTTACCACCTCAGTTAGCTGGTGTTCATAATGTATATCATGTATCTATATTACGAAAGTATTATCTGAATCTGACACATGTTTTAGATTTGACTCAATTACAAGTTGGGGAGGATATTAGCTATGAAGAGAGACCTATACAAATAGTTAGTAGAAGAATACAGAAATTGAGAAATAAAAAAATTTCTGTAGTTAGAGTCAAATGGCAATTCCATGATAATGAGGAACAAACCTGGGAGCGTGAGGATATGATGCAGGAGCAGTTCCTAGATCTCTTAACTACTTGAGGTACATTATTCTTCTTTTAAATTTCGAAGACGAAATTTCTTAAGTTAGGGAGATTGTAACAACCCGTAATTTTCATGACACGTTGACATGACGTTTGGGTGTATAAGCGTGTATTATACACGTACGTACATGTATAAATAATGTTACAAGAAAAAATTTATTTAAATAAATAAATTTAGATAAATTAATAATAATAATGGTAGTGTTATTATTATTGTTGTTGTTGTTATTACTAGTAATATCATTATAATAAGGGGGTGTATTATTAATTTATGTGGGAGAGGTTATTATAAGTTGAATGTGTTAAATCAAATAAACTATATTATTTAATGGGTGGAGAAGGAAAAAAAAATTATTAAAGGTATGATTAAGTGCATAAGGAGATTGTTAGTTAAGATGAAATACTATCCTATCTTATGGTGGGTGGTTTGTCAAATTGGATTGAAATGGCGTGAGAGTAATTGAAAGGAAAGGAAAAGACAAAAGACAAGATAATATGTTTTGGGTGTTGGTTAGGTGGTGTTGTTGGAGCCACACAAACAAAAAAATAAAATAAAATGTATTAATCTAACAATTTGGGGGTATGTTTGGTTTGGAGGAAGAAAAAACAAAAACAAGAAAAAGACAAATGAAATAAATAGTGTATTTGGATAGTTAATAGGATGTACGAATGAAGCATTTGGTCAATATATATAAGAATGGATGGTGAGCATACCTTAGATAATATATGTGAGACGATTGAATTTGGTTTGAAAATGCATGGTGTGAGTTGAATAAGTGGCACGTGATGGTGGTTGCCTCTTTCATTTCATCTTCATTTCCATACTTGCAAACTAGAAACATCTAGAGTAAAGCACAAACAGAATGAAGAAAGAAAGGGAAAAAAGAAGGAAAAGTCTGATTTTTTGTCAGATTCAACACATAGGTAAGTCATTTTCTCTGATTCTAGTGGCTAAAATGCTAATGAAGCCTTGTATTACAATCTTATGGGTATAACTTTTACTATAGATGGTGTTTTATACCTATACCCAAAAATTGGATAATTTTTAACAGTGAGTAAAACTTAGTAAAAGTTATACCAAAATACTCCTGATGATAAGTAGATCACAAATACATAGTTAGTTTCCATTTGTTTATCCTGTATATTCTAAAATAAATACCCAAAGTTACCTTTGGATGAATTTTTGATGGTGTTAAACCCCAATAAAACCTTAATTGAAACCCATAGGAGTGTAGAGAATGAAAATACGTACCCATCGACACCAAATTCATAAATTTTGGATATCAATTGGAATTTTGATGAGTGATTGACCCATAGGGTTATTTATTGAAAAAGGAAATTTTAAAAAATATATAATCAGAAAGCTTATGTTATGATGTTTTCTGCTATAGAATTAATTTATATGAGCAGAAAAGTAATATTAAAGATTATTACGCATATTCGAGTTAATGTGCACCAATAGGTAGAGTTAAATTAATATATTGGGTCAATTAGGAGCAGTAAATATGTGAAAAATGATTTATAAAATAAATTCAAATGAGTTGAATTTGATTTGATGCATGTAAAATGATTTGTGATGATAGGATTTGATTGGTGCTATGGAAATAGATTGTTATTAGATATTAGGAACTGGTTGGACAATAATTTGTGAGAAATATTTACTTGTGATGTTATATCTAACATTGGTATTAAATTAAAACTATCATTTTTTATTAAATAGCATGATATATATCGCATTTCATACTTATTTGAATTTCATGAAATGATTTTGATGCATTGTAACATGTAAATTATATACCTAAGTAGGTTATTGACATGGCATCATTTTCATTTGTCATAGTATCTGGGAACAAATTCACAGGATTGCGCATTGTGGTAATCTTGGTTAATGTATTCCTGGCATGAGATGAATGAGATAGAAATGAGTAGATAATTGGATAACTAGTGGTCCAGTTGTAACACCCCGTAACTTTGTGCTCATGGCATGTCACGAGTAGGCATAAAGTAAAATAAAATAATAAACTAACAATCGATATTAGTTGAATTAGCTAGAAAAACAAAATAATAAATAATAATCATAATATAAATATATATGATGAAATGTAGTATTAAAAAATTTTATCGATTGGTAAAAATAGTAATTGGGAATTTGGAATAAATTGATGATTGAAAAAAAAATTTAATTAATACATATAAATTTATAAACTATGATAAGGATTAAACAAATGATATATATGAACTTTTAATAAGCTTTCAATTAAGTTAATATGAAAGAAAAATATAGGAAATCTTGGCCAAACCAGAAAAGTCTGATTTGGTGGTGATTTTGCAAATGAAGAAAAAAAATAAGGAAGGAAGAAGACTCTCGAAAGAAGGAGAATGAGGAGCAACTGGAATTTTCTGGTTGATGTAGCTATTGAAGTCGAAAGGAAAGTAGCAAAACAAAGAAGAAACGGGTGCATGCAGGTGGAGAAATGAAGATGAGGAATTCTATGTTGTTGCCAGTCTGTGATTGCAAACCATGAAGGACGATCGGGAGCTTAAAGAGGAAGCAACTCTTATGTTGTGTTTTTGGCACAAATGAAGAATGAAGAAGAAGCTGCTGCGTAGCATGAGTGGAGAAGAAGACTAATGAAGCTGCTGCTCGATTTTGCCGAACAGTGATTTGCTGCAATCTGGTGTTCTGGTTTGGGACAAACAACAAGATGATCTGGGTTGCTGTCCGGGAGATATGTATAGCTGTTGCTACAGTCTAGGCATGAGGAAAAAATTTGAGCAACTGTGAACCATGAATAGAAGAAGAAGTGGAAAAGAAGAGCAATGAAGCTGCTACTGCTGGAATTTGGAGGGCAAATGAAGAAAGAGTAGAACGAAGGAGGAACAAAACAGAGGAATGAAAACAAGCAAAGTTGTTTGCTACTGTTGCTGCACGAACGAAGAAGAAACCATGCAAAGAAGAGGAACAAAAAACAGGGGAGTTGCTGGTGAGCCGTGCGCTAGACTTTGGGTGACTGATCGTGATTGAAGACGAAGAAGACCTGTTGTGTGGGTTGTGGTGTTTGGCTGTGGCGGACAGAGACTGTGAGTGGTGTGAGACGGATGTTTACTTGATGTAGTTGCAGTTGCTTTGAAACAAGAACAAAGCAGAAGTTGTGCTCTGTTTTGGACGGTAAATGAGAGAAATGAAAACAAGGGCTTGATGCTTTGTGGAGTTTTAATTTTGTCCGTGAACTGCAAATTAGAGAAACCAAAAATCTAGTTTTGTTTGTTTGAATTGGTGTGTGATAACCATGGAGCATGATCAAAAAACCAGAAAAAAAAATTTCTGGCATCGCAGTCACGAGTCCGTGAAGAACAAGAGTTGAAACGTAATTTTTGTGTTGTCGGTGGTGATCTGGTTTTTCAACTTGTGTGTGGACGTTAATTGTTTGATGTTGGTCGTGATTCAAGAGGAGTAAAGGTGAGTTGGGTTGCATTTGATGGTGATTTTGTATGGTGCTGCTAGTGGTGGTTGCACTCAAATGAAGAAGATGGTTGAGAATGAAGAAACAAATAGTAGATTTTGATCCATTCTCTGGGTTCCGATTGAGCTACGAGACATGATTGATTTGGATGATTGTTGGACGGTGAGTTGGACATTAGATTGGATTATTGATGGTGCGTTGATGTTGCATTGCACAAAAGAACACAACGCGAGATTTTTCAATTGAAAGTATCGAGTATTTCGACAAAAAGCAAGGAACCCTGAAGATCGATGGAATCAGGTAGACGTGACTTCCTTATTCATATGTATTATATAGATTTAAGATTCAAAGCATTTGTTTGAATAGTTATAGGTTATTAGAGTTTTATTAGGAAATTGATTAAAACTGTTTGATTTATTTGAGTGATGAGTGATGTGTGATGAATTATTTAATCCACACGTAATTAGTTTATGACATGATCTTGCACTTAGATTTACTCAATTATTACATGCATGAATAGGAAGATATGCATTTAGATTCCATTGGTTATTCATGCACATTATCAAATTGGCTTACGCGCATATTGAAAGTATTCTCTAGTGTATTGTGTGATGTTTGATGTGATTGATATTTTTTGTAAAACAAAAATAAGACGATGGTTATTAAGAATTCATGTATCGGTACGATTGTCGAGCCACAAGGCAGATCGTAGGTATTCCCATCCGGAGCTACCTGTGGTAGCTCGAAGTCTTTGAGAGACGGTACGAGTCATGGTAAGTACTCTCGCTTAGACTATGATACTAAGATATGATTGATTTTAGATGGTACTAGTACTTGAGGCCTCTATGATTACGATTAGATTGAATCACAGGGAATACCAAGAGGCATCTCAACCCTCTTTTGGTCTTAGACTTCGACCAAAAAAAACTAACTGAATGTTTGAAACGCCTAATGTTTGAAAGTGTTTGCAATATTTTGGATTGGGTCTGTATTATGCATGTGATGTGTAGGATCGTTCCACTAGGCTTTCAAGCTCACTACTACTTTATTTTTCAGGTATATCTGAACGTAGAGTATGATGACTTACATCAGAGGATTCACGGTTTAATTGGATGCCTCACTGGGGAAATAATCCTGGATAGGAGACTTGGAGGTTATGTTTTATTTATTTTCATTAGATTGTTTTAATGTATTTACGTTGACTTTAACTTTTGTTTATTTTATCTTTAAATGACTTGTCTTGTTTAACACTTTTGGTTTTAATAATAGCTTTTAAAGTATTTCCGCTGCATTATCTATGATTTATATTGAGAAATCCGGTGAGTATGTTGAGAAATTTTCTTGATGTTTTTGTTTTGAAAAATATTTACCTAGATATTGACTTGAGAACCAATTGTTATGAGTTTAATTCTAAAGAAAAAGATTTTAACAGAACAAAATTTTTAAGTAGCATCTCGATTTTCAACGGACACGATCCACATTTGAGATAACAAGTGAATGGAGGTCCGGTTGAAAATTGGGGTGTTACACCTGTGCACTCCTCATTTGTGCGGTGAGGAGCAGATTCGTTCTGTTATCTGAAAGGAGGGAGATGACTCATGTTTTAAAAGAGTGTATGTTATTGAAATCAAATGCATGTTCACACATTACATTACGCATGTATGCTATGTTTATTTCATTTCGCAAGTGATTTAAATTTGTTATTTTTTCTTGCATGTTTTTATACATATGATGGTTGTATAATACCATAAGTTAGGTTATTCACTAAGCTTATTGTTTGCTCATTCCTCTCTCAATCATTTTCTCCAAGTTCTGACAGGAAAGGAAAAGGGAATATGATGTGAAATTGTTACTGGGTTTTTTGAAGTTAATAGTATGGAAAAAGTGTAAAAATTAGTTAGAGTACTATTTTGGGAAATGGATATAAATGTGTTGTCATCTAAATGTACTATCAGAACAAATGATGGGTTTTATGGATGTATGGTTATCTGTATGAAGAAAAATATATGGTTTTTGTATATTAATTAAGATTTTCAGGTGTTTTTAATTGGTGACATGTAATGTTTTGGGTGATTTGGTTGGGAAGGCTTACAGGGTTTTCGGACATGTCAGAGTTCTGACATGTTTGAGAATTATGTGTTGGTCGTGACATCGCCTGAGAAGGGGTCACAACAGAATCATTTCATTTCATTTCGTACAAATATTTTAGGGTATTACAACCTACCCTCCTTAAAAAGAATTTTGTCCTCAAAATTTGTACACATTCATTCAGGTGTCATTTCCTCACGTATTCCTACTAAAAAGGTGTGGATACTTCACCTTCATTTCACTTTTCAATTCTTAGGTGGCTTCCTCAACTCCATAATACTTCCAAAGGACTTTGACTAAGGGAATATCTTTTGTTCTCAAGTTCTGTACCTTGTAATCAAGGATTTTCAGTGCCACTTCTTCATAAATGGCATCATCTTGGATATTCATGTAATAACCCAAAATTTTGTCAAATAATTAAAGATAAATAAGTTTAAGGAAATTAAATGAAATAAGTCAAGTGAAAATAATTTTGAAGATTTTAAGACATCTTTGGGTGCAAATTATGGGTTAGGAAATGAAAAATAATATAAAATATTTAGATGTAAAATCAAATAGGCAAATAAAACCTTAATTTGATATTTAAATGAAAATGTCAAATTTAAAGAGTTGCTTAAGAAATAATAAAGTATATATACACATATAGGTTAATATGTGTATGAATAAGGTGTGTGTTAGCATAATAAATGTTAATACTATATATTATAGGAATATGTACATAGAAAAAATGATATAATTAAATAAAAATGTAGTGTACATGTATTTATTAAAAATAAATAAAACATTATACAAATATTAATTTATAATTACATAAGGTATTATCTGAAAATGAAAAATGAAATAAATAAAAATACATAGAAATGGTAAATATAAATTATTTAATTAAAGATATTAAAGAAATAGGAAAATATCTAATAAATACAATATTAAATAAATTAGAAAAGGGAAAATTTAGCAAATCGTCAAAATAGAAGGGAATATAAAAAAAAACCAAGTTTTGATCATTTAGAAAGTGTATAATTGCTGAATTTCGGATAATAACAATGGCCAGAAATCCATCATTCGTAAGATCTGGGATCTCACGGTCACGATCAGAACCGTACCATGCGCGCGGATGCACCGAATTAGTGAGATCCAACGGTTCACAAACGAGTTTCTAGATCCAACGGTTCAAAACGCAGACGCAAGATCGTGATCGCGAACGTGCTGCGCTCAAGGTTGATCTGACGGTCCAGAACAAAGTCGTTTTCTTTGATCGCAACGTGCGTGCGCCGAGGATCATCTGACGGCCCGGACGAGATTCGTTGATCGCAATCAAGATCTGCACGTAGCATCCGATGATCATCCGACAGCCCAGAAAGTCGTGTTTCATCGATCGCGAACTGAGTGATGCGTTCGAGGATGATCCAAGTGCTCGGATCAAGCCTACCCCATCTGTGATTGCCACTGCGATCGAGAACGATCCAACGGCTAGTAGCCAATGCTCCAAATTAATTAACGAAAAATCCAAAAAAAAATTTGATTAAATCATTTAAAAATCTAAAAATTGGTTTCTAAATTCCCAAAAAATTTCAAAAAAATTACTTGCTAATTTTCTATGCTTGAAGGGCACGAAATTTTGAAGAATTGGCAAGTTTCCCACAAGATGACACCCCAAACTTGTCATTCTCTACCCTTTTGAACTCTATATAAACAATCCCCATGCTCACAATTCATCCCATCCCAAGAAACAAGAGTTGAATTGTCATCTTGTTCTCTAAACCTTCTTCTTGGCAATCCCTTCAGTTCTTGAGTGTTCTTGAACTGTTCTTGAATGTTCTTGAGTGTTCTTGAGTGTTCTTGAGTGCTCTTGAGAGTTCTTGAGTGTTTGGAAGCCTTGAAGTAACGGAACTCTGCCAGATTTCAGAGGCGTATAGAAGGGACGTATTTAAGGTGAAAGTGACTTCTAACTTTTACTTCTTTATTTTAATTTGAATAAGTCTTGCATGTGTGATGATGTTTTGAAGATGATTGATTAAATATATGTTTTAATATGCATACTTTACTTATTTGATGTGTCATGAATATACATGTTATGCATGTTTAGAAATTAAGAATATTGATGCATATCATACATGAATTGTGCCATGAATAAATATTTAATGATTCATGTTTTGTATATGTTGCATCGATGGTTTAATCCAATATTGTGTGTTTTATCACTGAGAAAAGATTAAATAATGATTCAATCCACGTACTGGCGCGATGATGGACTGAATAGTGTCATCATTGTGTTCCACCCCTCAACCCGGCTTGCAGGTTTACTATTGACGATTTTGAACTGGGTTTCCAAGAGTGATCCCACTTCATAGATATTAGGGTTTGAGTTTCCGTTTGTCATTCTCTCTCCCCACGATGTAGAACACAGAGATTAAACTCTTTCGATCCGAATGTCAACTATAAACAAGAAATTGTTTGAATCACCTAATGTACAAAAGTTTTTGATATGCTTGGTTTGTTTGAATTGAAATAATGATTTAGATGTTTAGAAAGATCCACTGGGCTATGTGCTCACCCCTTCCTTCTATTTTTCAGGTAATTGATTTATATGAAGACCATGAAAATTAGTTAGGTTCTTTATTTAAAAAGTTTTTAATTTCTATGTAAGGGCATGCTGCCCAAGTTTTAAGACTTCCACTATGATACATTTTTTTAAATCAAATTATGTACTCAATTTTATTTAATTAATTGAGTTTATGAATTTCAATTATTTCTTGTATTATTGCCTTTCTAAATTTTTGAATTTAAGCTATGTACTATTAAACACAATCAAGGCATGAAATAATTGAAATAAAAAGAAAGTCAAATGTGCGTCACTTGTAAAGTAACACCGGCCCGGCCCGCCGTTTGGTTTAGTCCACCGTCAAGAGAATGGTGGCCATGTCCAATGTGTAAAGATACGGGGGTTGGAGTGTTACAATTCACCTCCTCCCAGTGGATTATGCGCAAGGGATCAAGTTTATACTTTCTCATCATCGATACATGGAACACATTGTGTTCTGAGGTCATTTGGTTCAGTAGGTCTAACCCGTAAGCACATTCTCAGATTCTTCTAAGTATTTCAAATGGATCGACGAATCTGTGTGATAGCTTCTCCTTATATCCAAACCTCTTAATCCCTTTCTGAAGACTTATCCTCAAGAATACCTTGTCACCCACTTAGAACTCTAGGGGTCTCCTCCTCTTGTCAACATAAATCTTTTGCCTATTTTGAGTTGTGGCCAACCTCTTTTGTATCTGATTAACTTGGTCATTCATTTCTTCCACCAAGTCTAGCCTAATAAGTACACGATCTTCAAGTTTAGCCCAACAGGTTGGTGATATACAGGGCCTCTCGGAATGCAAAACCTCAACGTGTCTTCTAACATCAGATTGTCCATTGATCTGAAGGTGAAAAGCAATATTCATGGTGAGTTTGGTGCCCAACTTCTTCTGTAGACTATGCCAGAACTGTGAAGTGAATCGAGAGTCGCGGTCAAATACTATTGTTTTGGGCACACCATGAAGTCGTACTATCTCTTTCACGTACAGTTCTCCCAACTTACTTATTTGGCCTGTGGATCTAATTGGCAAGAAATGAACCACTTTAGTGAGATGATCCATAATTACCCATACAGTATTTTCACATTTCTAATTCTTGGGTAACCCACTAACAAAGTCCATGGCAATGTTATCGCACTTCTATTTAAGGATAGGGAGTGGTTGTAACATTTTAGAGGGTTTCTTTTGTTTTGCCTTCAGTTGTTTATAAGTTAAGCACTTGGAAACATGTTTGGCGACATCCTTCTTCATTCCTCACCACCAGTAAGTTTTTCTAAGGCTTTGATACATCTAGTCATTGCCAGGATGCATCGTATACTTAGTCAGATGGGTTTCATCAAGTAGGGATTGCTTACTTTGTCCATTTTGAGGCACACAAATTCTATCTCTAAGTTTTTGGGTATTTTTATCATCTAGCCTAAAGTCAGTATGCTTACCTTGTTCAACTCCTTCTATCAGGCTTATGAGCCATTTGTTTTGCCTTTGTTCATCCCTGATCTGATGTAAAAGATCTGGTTAACAAGATATGCTATATAGATAGGCTTGTTTGTCATTCAAGGTCACACCCAATGTGACACCCCAACCACCAAGAGATAAATTTAAGCTCAACCACAAGGCAGGTCGGGTCCTATGTTACATTTACAAGTACACAACTTGTATCTCAATTCCTTTATTCTAACACTTATCGAAATACTCATAAATACACTTCTATTGAGTTTAAAATTCAACAAGATAATACAAGTGAATAAACGAAAACTTTAGATTCTTTATTTATAAAATAAAGAAATACATTATTGAATTCATATAATTAAGAAAAAGAGTACATAACTCTAAAACTTAAAACAAAAATTCAACGGAAGTTTTTATTCAAAATTTGGGCAATATGCCCTTACATAGAAACTTTCTAAAAATAGAGTTTCTAATCCCTTAGCAAGCTTGATCATACATTTCAAATTCCTAAAAAATAAAAGGGGTAAGCACATAGCTCAGTAAATCATTCATCAAACTACTAGTTTATCAATTCAAATCAAAAGTACATCCAATTTCAATCACTTACAAGCATTAAGTGTTTCAAACAATATCTTGTTGGTGTTGTATATTTGACCAAAAGGGGTTTTTAATCCCTTGATGTCTTTCATTAAAATACTCTTATTTTGGGATGGAATAACAATTCATCTTGTCACATTCTATTGGAAATAAGGATCACATGTCCACATTCTAAGTATTTTAAAACACATCCACACTTAGTGATGTTACTCATATACACTAAGTATATGCAAAGAAGACTCATAGCATCACTTAGACTACTATGATGGTACGCGATTTTTATCTTTACTTTCTCATATTTAATTTCAAATAAATATGAAACAAGATCATAATAATTAATGTCAGAATTTAAATAATCAAGAGAACATGGAAATATACATGGTATGCTTGAAAATTCAAAAATAAGTCTAAGTATGGTTTTTAAGCATGTTATGCTATCGTGTATGAGTTAAAACATGAAAACATATTAAATTGAAAATAAAACTTGATCAAACATGCTTCAAACTGAAATATAAACATGTCAAAAACTAAAAAAAAACATGAATATACTAAAGACTTGAAGTAGTAAAGAAGAAGTTCTAGAAATCCCCTCCACCTTAGTAGTGGTTCCTTCAAAAATTTCAGCTAAGCTTCTTCCCAACATCTAGCACTTTCACACACCAGCAAAATTACTCAAATAACTCACTATAAGACTAAAGTTAGAACTTCTCACACAAGAGAGAAAAGAGAAGTGAGAAGAGGTTCCAAGAAGAGGGCAAGAACAAACAAAACAGGAAATGTCAACTCTTTACTTTGAGATGAGATGAGATGAAAGTGAGCAAAGGGGATTTATATAGATGTTCAAGCTAGCATATGGGACGTCCTAGGGCAGCCTTGGGCAGCTCACAAAAGTTTGAGTAAGTTTCTAGACATAAAGGGTACAGGTGGCATAAAGAGGGCAAGTGTGCTCATGGTTGGCAAGTAGAACTACTATGACTTTCCAATTTAAAAGATATGATATATATCATATTTCCTAACTATATGTGAACACAAAAGAGGTTTAAATCATATTCTAATTCAAATGGGATATTCCCTACGTGCTCATGGCAACTTTCCTTTTTGGTTTTCTTGTTTGTTCATCACACAAACACATAAGGAATACTTTTTTATTTTCTTATTTCTTGGACGTCAAGCATTGGTGTACAATATCAAATTTAAAGAGACACCATATAATAGTCAAAAATGCTAATCTTAGTTCTAGGAAACTATCTAAATAGGCTTGCTCACATGTGTGCACACACACATGTACGTGGTTGGGCCAATTTTGGCTCAAGTGGGTGTGGGTATACACAATCAAGTGGGGGTGGCCATAACTTCATGGGTTCACAAAAATCAAAGAAAAATTAATATCTCCTCATTTACATGGAATTATGATTTATATCCTATAGTTTTGGAATCACATGGACTAATGCACATTTTAAGGTATGGTTTGGCCCTAGGTGATTTTCCTTCAAAAACCTTCCTTTTATTAAGACCCACTATGGTCACTAGGCAAATGAAAATCTAAATCTCTGCCAATTGTTCTGATTTTTTTATATTTCATTCATTTTGTTAGTTAATGTCATTCCGTTTCGATTCAGGTTATTTCGATCCCCCGAAGTATCCTAAATGACAATTCTTTCTAATTTTGGACCCTTTGAAGGGCGTTTGGCAAATGAAAACCCTAACCTTGACCAATTGTACTAATTTTTGGATATGTTGCCCCAATAGTTGGTTAGTGTCACCATACTTCATTTAAAGTTGTTTTGGTCCCTAAGGATCACAAAGTGAGAGTTTTAGAACTTGTTAAATTTAGTCATGAAATGAACCTAATTTCCTTTGACACCCAAATTCCACTGAATTGATGATAAATTTTATTTGTTTGAGTATGGAAAATTTAGGGTATTACAACCTACCCTCCTAAAAAAAATTTCGTCCTCAAATTTATACGTAACTAAGGATTTCTAGTGTGTAGGTATGGGTACTTGGTCTTCATCTCACTTTCAAGTTGCCAAGTAGTTCCTTCCACCCCGCGATATTTCTATAGTACCTTCACTAATGGGATATCCTTCGTTCATAGACTCTGTACTTTATGGTTGAGGACTCTAACTGTTATTTCCTCATAAGTAGCATCATCTTGAATATTTACTTCCTCCAAGTGGATGATGTGAGATGGGTTAAGTTCGTACTTTCTCAACATCCATACATGGAATACGTTATGAGTTGAAGTCATTTGGTTTGGTAGGTCCAACTCATAAGCACATTCCCCGATTCTTCTAAGTATTTCGAAGGGTCTGACAAACCTGAAAGATAACTTCCCTTTGAATTCGAACCTCTTGATGCCCTTCTGAAGACTAATTCTTAAAAATACCTTGTTCCCGACTTGGAACTCTAGTGGTCTTCTCCTTTTGTCAACATAGCTCTTCTGACAAATTTTTACTGTAGTCAGCCTTTTCTGTATTAACTTGACTTGGTTATATAGTTCTTCAACCAAATATAGTCCAGTTAATACATTTTCCTCGAGTTCAATCCAACAGGTAGGTAATCTGTAGGGTTTTCCATAAAGAGCCTCGAATAGAGTCATCTTAATACTCGCTTGATAACTATTGCTATAGGCAAACTCTGCCAAGTGTAAGTACTTGCTCCAATTCCCCTTGAAGTCTAAAACACAAGACCTCAAGATATTTTCCAAAATCTAGATAACTGTCTCAGATTGACCATCTGTCTGAGGATGAAATATTGTACTTATTGTGAACTTAGAACCCATCTCCTTCTGTAGACTCTGCTAGAACTGTGAAGTGAAGCGAGAGTCTCTATCAGACACAATAGTCTTGGGCACACCATGAAGTCTGACGATTTCTTTCACTTAAATTTTTTTCAACTTACTGACTTGGCCTGTGGATCTAATTGGCAAGAAGTGAGACACTTTGGTGAGACGATCCACAATCACCCAAACAGTATCTTCTCCTTTATGATTCTTGGGCAAACCACTGACAAAATTCATGACAATTTTATCCCACTTCCATTCAGGGATAGTAGTGATTGTAACATTCCAGAGGGTTTCTGATGTGCTACTTTCACTTGTTGACAAGTTAATCACTTGGCAACATGTTTAGCCACATCCCTTTTCATTTTTCTCCACCAATAAGTCTTTCTGAGGTTCTGGTACATCTTATCTCCACTTCGATGCATTGTATACTAGATATGATGAGCCTCATCTAGTATGGTTTGCTTACTTTGTCCATTTTAAGGTACACAGATCCTCTCTCCAAGCCTCAGGATATTCTCAGCATCTAACCTAAAGTTAGAATGCTTACCTCGTTCAACTCATTCTATCAAACCTTTAAGCCACTTGTCTTGCCTCTGCTCCTCCCTAATTTGATGTAGTAGATCTGGTTGGCAAGACATGTTATAAAGGTAGGCTTGTTTGTCATTCGAGGCTATCCCCTGCCTAAAGTCTTTGGTTAACTAGTATTTTCGTTTAAGGTTGAAAATTCTTTAGTAGCATCCCACCTCTGACTTAGTAGACTTGACCACACAGTAGGCCTTCGGATTGCTGCTTTAGGTGACTAACACTTTCTTTCTATTTTTAACATTCAAAATATAGCCACAAAAGCTCTTAAGGAAATTAATTTCATTAATTGAAAAAGTTTAGGTACAAAACCTTATTCAAGCCAAAATTCGTAAATGTTAATATATAGCAATTTTTTTCAAAAAAAAAAATAAAGGGCTAATCAAGTTTTCCTAATATTGTTATACTAGGGTCTCTAAGATAGGTCTTGATCTTCTTGACCTCAACAGCGAACATTCTGGCTTGGTTCTGCCCACGACCCTGATTCTATTCCTTGTTGGCATTCTGTTGTTGTTGTCTACCCTGAGGACGATCATTCTGACCTCATCCCTGAGTTTTCTATAATTGAGGAGCCTGAGCGAGTGCAGTCGAACAGTTTGTTACTACATGACCCTTCTACCTACACACATAGCACAGTCCCTGCTTCATCGCCTGTTCTTTTAGTTCATCATTATTTTGCCCATGTTTATGGGTCTGTGGTGCCTTCCCACCACTCTTATTCTTTTTCTGGGCCTCTGGGTTTTCTATTTCATTACTAAACCTCTTGTTCTTTCCTCTCAACATTGTTCTAAGTTGAGTTCATGTTGTAGGATCCCTATATGTCTTTAAGCTTAGAGTCATAATCACTTTGCGGATCTCGATCTTGAGACCCTGAGCAAACCTATTAGCCTTCATCGTCTCCTCGCAGATCAGTTCCTGAGAGAACTTGGCTAGCTTAGTAAATTTCCTCTCATATTCAGTCAAGGTGAGATCTCTTTGATTGAGTCTTATAAAGTCTTCCTCTAGCTTTCTTAGGGTAGCCTCTGAGAAGAACTTGCCATATAAAATTTCTGTGAATTCTTCTCAGTTGATCTTCTCAACGTCTGTGTCGAGGTCCATCCTCATCATACACCACCAACTTTTGGCTGGTCTCTTGAAATGATGTGTGACCATTGCCACCCTTTTTGAACTCGTTAATATTTGTTTCACCAGATGTTTGTACTATCATGACTCTAGATTCAATTTCTAGGTTCTCGATCCGTTTAGTGGCCTAAAAGTTTTTTCTTGTAGGTTTTTTTCATGCATGGGTATAGGATTTGGTCTCGAAGCAAATAAACACTAAAACATGCATATCATACAATCATACAATCAAGCAAGCACAACAAGGTTCCAAGCTTCCACCTAACCTTTTATGTTCAAGTGTCTCATACCGCTCTACCCTTTCCACTTAGCCTTTCACCTGGAATAGAGCCGCACCCAAACAATTTCGCAAATTGCTCGATAACTAAGGTTCCCGAGCCCACGATACTCCATCATCCAATACCAGCAAACATAGATAAACCATTCTGTCAGAGTTATCGATCATTCACCACACATGGTCTATCATTCTCTAAGTCTAGGCATCCTCTATAACCCCAAATTCTTATACATCCTATACTACATAGAAACTTAAAGATATAGAAGCTTCTTGGTCTCCTATCCTGATCAAACAATTTTTCATTTTTACCCAAGTTTCAGTTTTTAGCCTATATCCTAAAGTTTTATGCTTTTGATCCACTGTGCCACCCTTGGCTACACCATGTTTTTACCTAAGGTCAATCCCCAAGACCTATGGTTTCAATTTAGTTGACTCACAACCTTTATCTAGTCAAGATATCACCTTTGGCATCTTTTTCGACTTCTAATTAGTTTCTTACCCTAATTTTCCACCTTCTAATTTTCTTTATATAGAAAGTAAGGGTGTTCTTCAACTTAGACCACTCGTATAAACTGGTTGGACAACTTCTAAATCAGGCGGTAAGACTGAAGTCTGCTTAGTCACTGCGCTTTCTAGGGTGCGATAATCTACCTCCCTTTTAATGTTTAGCTTTACTCAGGACAAGGTTTACCTACTATTAGCTCAACTTGTAGTCTTTGTATCCAAACAAAAAATTTTAAATCATATGTTTCCTTTTTGAAAATATTCTCTAAAACATTTTTCAATTTGAAAAATAGAAGGTAGGGCATTAAAATTTTAATTCAGTTCAATGTGAAACCCTAATTTTAGTTTTTAATTCTTGTCAAACAACTAATGTTTGACTTTCTAATTCTAGCCTAATCAACAAATGTTTAGGCTTGACTTTTTATTCTTTGTGCCCAAGGCACCTAAAGCATAAGCTTTGATACCACCTTTGGCATAAGAGGAAACTTTCTAATTGTGGCCACACAACTAATGTCTAGGCTCTAATACCACTTTGTAACACCCCAACCCCCAAGAGACAGGTTTAAGCTCCACCACAAGGCAGTTTGGGTGCTATGTTACATTTACAAGTACACAACTTATATCTCAATTATTTTATTCTAAAACTTATTAAAATACTCACAAATACACTTCTATTGAGTTTAAAATTCAATAAGATAATACAAGTGAATAAACGAAAACTTCAAACTCTTTATTTATAAAATAAAGAAATACATTATTGAATTAACATAATTATAAGAAAGAGCACCTAACTATAAAATTTAAAACAAAAATTCAACGAAAGTCTTTATTCAAAATTCAAGTAATATGCCCACACATAGAAACTTTCTAAAAATAGAGTTTTTAATCAATTAGCAAGCATGATCATGCATTTCAAATTCTTGAAAAATAAAAGGAAAGGCTGAAATATAGCTCAGTAGATCATTCATCAAACTACTAATTTACCAATTCAAATAAAAAATACATCCAATTTCAATCACTTACAAGCATTAAGCGTTTCAAACAATATCTTGTTAGTGTTGTATATTTGACCAAAAGGCGGGGTTTTTAATCCATTGATGTTCTTCATTAAAATACTCTTATTATGTGATGGAATTACAATTCATCTTGTCACATTCCATTGGAAATAAGGATCACATGTCTACATTCCAAATATTTTAAAACACATCCACACTTAGTGATGTTGCTCATATACACTAAGTATATGCAAAGACCACCCATAGTATCACTTAGACTATTATCATGGTACGTGATTTTTAGCATTACTTTCTCATATTTAATTTTAAATAAATATGAAATACAATCATAATAATTAATGTCAGAATTTAAATAATCAAGAGAACATGAAAACATATATGCCATGCTTGAAAATTTAAAAATAAGCCTAAGCATGGTTTCTAAGCATGTTATGCTATCATTATGAATTAAAACATGAACAAATGTTAAATTAAAAATAAAAATTGATCAAACATGCTTCAAACTGAACTATAAACATGCTGAAAACTAAAAACAAACATGAATACACTAAACACTTGAAGTAGTAAAGAAGAGTTCTAGAAATCCCCTCCACCTTAGTGGTGGTTCCTTCAAAAATTTCAGCAAAGCTTCCTCCCAACGTCTAACACTTTCACACACCAGCAAAATCACTTAAACAACTCACTATAAGACTAAACTTAGCACTTGTCACACGAGAGAGAAAAGAGAAGTGAGAAGAGGTGCCAAGAAGAGGGCAAAAACAAACAAATAGGAAAATGTCAACTCTTTAATTTGGGATGAGATTAAAGTGAGCAAAGGGGGTTTATATAGATGTTCAAGAGAGCATATGGGACGTCCTAAGGTAGCATTGGGCAGCTCACAAAAGTTTGGACAAGTTTCTATACATAAAGGGGATGGTTTGCATAAAGAGGGCAAGTATGTTAATAGTTGGCAAGTGGGACCATTATGGCTTTCTAATTCAAAATATATGAGTACAATCTTGTTTCCTAATTATGTGTGAACACAAAAGAGGTTTATATAATTTTTTAATTCAAATGAGATGTCCCTATGTGCTTATGGCAACTTTCTTTTTTAGTTTCCTTGCTTGCTCATCACACAAACACACAAAGAATATTTTCCCATTTTCTTATTTCTTGGACATCAAGCATGGGTGTCTAATATCAAATTTGAGGGGACACCATATAATAGTCAAAGATGCTCATCTTGGTTCCAAGTAGCTATCTAAATAGGATTGCTCATATGTGTGCACACACGCATGTACGTGGTTGGGTTGATTTTGGCTTAAGTGGGTGTAGGTGTACACAATCAAGTGGGGATGGCCATATCTTCATGGGTTCACAAAAATCAAATAAAAATTAATATCTCCTTATTTATATAGAATTATGATTTATATCCTATAGTTTTGAAATCTTATGAACGTAATGAACATTTTAAGGTATGGTTTGACCCTAGGTAATTTTTCTTTAAAAACTTTCCTTTTTTAAGACCCACTATGGTCACTAGGCAAATGAAAATTCAAATGTAATGGTCACTATGGTTTGACCAATTGTTCTGATTTTTGGATATTTCATTCATTTTGTTAGTTCATGTCATTTTGTTTCGTTTCGGGTCATTTCAATCTCCCAAAGTACCCTAAACGACAATTCTTTCAAATTTGGACTCCTTGAAGCGCGTTTGGCAAATAAAAACACTAACCTTGACCAATTATTCTAATTTTTGGATATGTTGTCCCATTAATTGGTTTGTGTCACCATACTTCATTTCAAGTTGTTTTGGGTCTCTAAGGGTCACAAAATGAGAGTTTTGGAACTTGCTAAATTTAGCCCTAAAATGAACCTGATTTCATTTGGCACCCAAATTCCACTAAATTGATGATAAATTTCATTTGTTTAAGAACAAAAAATTCAAGGTATTACACCCAACATAAAATCTTTGATCAGCTGGTACGTTTAGCCCTTTTCCTCCTCCTATTTGTTGAACTTCCTACTTAAGGCATCAGTGTAACACCCCAACCCCCACGTTCTTTGAGTTTTGGACAACCACCATTATTTTGACGGTGGACTTAACCAATTGGCGGGTTGGGCCGATGTTACTTTACAAGTGACACACACTTGACTTTCTATTTTTCAATACCACATGTCTTAAAATAAGTTTAATAGTGCAATTTCACATTTATAAAAATCAAGGCATTTAAAGGTAAAAAAAAATTCAACTTTTTATATTAATAAAAGAAAGTACATAACTTTCTAATTCAAGAATAAACCATTACATTGTTTATCAAAAGAGATTCATAAACTCAAAATTTGAAATCAAATTTCAACGGAAGTCTTATTTCAAAATTGGGCAACATGCCCTTACATTAAAAAGAAACTTTAAGAAAATGGAAACTTGCTAAAAAGCTATCCAAAATTTCATCATCTTCATGATTTCAAATTCCTGAAATATAAAAGGAAGGGGTGAGCACAAAGCTCAGTGGATCTTAATTAAACAACCATTTTTCAAACTCAACTCAATAACACATCCATAATTCAAACACTTACATACATTAGGCGTT
>JAJIYU010003512.1:0-26563 GCA_030144865.1 Tinospora cordifolia
TCTCTCTCTCTCTCTCTCTGTCATCATCATGGTTCAGATTATATATTTTCTAGCGATTATATTTTATTATTGGTTTTCGTGTTGCATTTTCAGTAATCATCACGAGCTGTTGTTTGAAGAAATGCCTCAAAGGGAACAAATTCAATGGGCCATTGTCCTATTACGACGATTGGAACCTGGGAGTGAGCATTGTTAGAAATATCTCTTGATTTTTATAACGATTATGAGATGTCAGTCATTTACAACTCGTCATTTTTTGGTGTTGCAAATGCAAATGCGAAAGAAATAACAGAAAAACAAAGCATAAATGCGCAATTTCAGGTTATCAAGAATAAAGTTGAGTTCAAATTCGAAGTTTTCATTATAACGCCTTTTTCACTCAAACGATCCATTGGAAGCCATAGAGGCAGCTGCAGTTTGAAGAAAACATCCTTCATTTTACTTGATAGTGTTAACGATTCATGGCAATGAATTCACTATTCCGATACATGTGGACACCGAACCTTTTAAAAAATCCTAATTTTTTGTCCATTGTACGGCATCACAAAAGTGATCATGCCGTAGAGAATTATTGGAATCTCTTGCAAAAGAGTTGTTCCAATTCAAATATTGAGCAAACCCTCACAAAAACTAGGGGAGAGTTGGATTCTTCTATTGTTGAAGAGGTACTGCTTAGATGTTCCAAGGGTAAATCTCTTGTTGGTCTTAGGTTCTTTATCTGGGCTGGACTTCAACCAGATTACAGACACAGTGCTTGGATTTATACTCGAGCTTGTCTTTTACTGAACATCAATCAAAAGCATTCTGCATTTATTGATGTTCTTGAGGCTTACAGAAACGAGGGATGTTTGGTTTCAATCAAGACTTTTAAGGTGATATTAAATCTGTGTAAAGAAGCAAAGCTCCCAGAAGTAGCTTTAGAGGTGTTGAGGAAGATGGGGGAGTTCAGTTGCAGGCCTGATACTACTAACTTCAATCTTGTTATACGTCTTTTCAGTGAGAAAGGTGATATGGATATAACCTTGGAATTAATGAATGAGATGGCTCTGATTGATCTTTATCCTGATATGATCACTTATGTGACTATGATCAAGGGATTTTGTAATGTGGGTCGGCTGGAGGATGGCTATGAGTTATTTCGTTTTATGCGCAGTCATGGTTGTTTTCCAAATGTTGTTGCATATTCAACATTGCTTGATGGGGTTTGCAAGAGTGGGAATCTTGACAGGGCAATGGAATTGCTTGGTGAGATGGAGAAAGAAGGTAACAGTTGCAAACCAAATGTTGTCACTTACACATCCATGATTCAGCGTTTATGTGAGAGTGGCAGGATAATGGAGGCATTGACAGTTTTGAATCAAATGGAGTCCCAGGGTTGCCTTCCAAATCGAGTCACAGTTAGTACATTGATTTGGGGTCTTTGCAAGTCAGGAAATTTAGAGGAGGTTCATAAATTAATTGACAAAGTGGCCACTTTTGGGTCAGTTTCTAGTGATGTGTGCCATAGTTCTCTTATTGTGTCTCTCTTGCAGAACAATAATGTGGAAGAAGCAGAGGGGGTTTTCAGGACGATGGTAGCATATGGGATGAAGCCTAACGGATTAGCATGTAATTTGTTAATGAAGCAGCTTTGTACAGATGGACGGTTCTTGGATGCATTTGTTGAAATCATGAAGAAAAAAGAAGTGTTGGTATTGATTGACCCTGATGTTTGTTGTGTTCTTTTAGCAGGGCTTTGCCAACAGAGTCATTTGGCAGAAGCTGGAGAATTGGCTAATGTAATGGTTAGCAGAAGGATCCAATTGAAAGCTCCCTTTGTTGATAGTGTGTGTGAATATTTGAAGAAATCTGGTGAGGAAGAGCTGGCTTTGCACCTTACTAGCAAAGCAAGTTCATGTTGAAAATCACCTAAAGCTTGTTGGGACATGATTTATGAGAATGGTTTTTTTTCCCTGATCACCCTTCAATTTGAGATTTTTATTTTTATTTTTATTTTTATTTTTCATGTTCAATGGTTGGTTGATTGTAAAAATCTTTCCGAGATCTTTATTTGCAAATAACTCCTCCTGGGCTTGGCTGTTATTGTGGCCATGCTTGCAAAGTTGTTGCAACCACTGCAGTTCGGAAAGGGGTTTTTGAAGACTTGGTTGTCTAATGTCTAGTAAACAAGTTATGGCACCATTCCTTGGATTGCCTTCCAATTGCGCTTGAACTGATTGTTTTTCTGAGTATTAACCAATCTTATTAATAATGACCTTAAAATGAGCAGATTGTCACCTACTACGAGTAGCTTGTTGAGAATGAGTAGCAGAATAGGTTCAAGGTAGAAGGCACAGATTAGTAATTATAAAATGTATTGTTTACAGAGTTTTCATAAATTTTCAGACATATGCAAAAATTATGGGCCACCTATTCTTCTGCAGTGTTTTGTGTGTATTAGGAAGCTAAATGAAGTTTAATCTGTTTTGTCACACAGCCACTCAATATTTATATCAAATGCTGGATGTGTCAGTTGTCAAAGACATTCTGTCTCACTTTCACCAAGCCTTGTAAGTTTGTATTCTTTGGTACGACTATGAATTTTCTCCAAATATTGTTGCTAAAATGTTTCCTAATATCAATTCTGCCACAAATGCATGAGAACTGCATTTTAGAACGTGAATTGTGATGAGGATCTCTAAACATCAAAAACTGTCATGAGCAAGGTGCACTGGCGAATATTCATGTTTAGAGATAAATATAGCAATAATTGTAAGTTGTTGACTTTAGGATTTGTTTGGTCTGTTGAACTAGATTTTTCTATCATTTACAATCCAGGTAGGGGTGAATACAAAAGAGAAAATACAGTTCTAGAACATGGTGCATTGTTGTAGCATCCTTATCTCTGATCCTCTGGGACAAAGATATCTAATCTCAACATGGATGTTAAAGGAAAACATATTCTAGAGGAGTTGCTTCAGCCTTCAGAACAATGTGTGATATTTATGTTGAGCAGCATTGAATTTATGGTCGTGTCACATTTATTTTTGGTGCCATGTTAAATTCTTTTGCACAATGCTGCACTATTTACCTCAAATAATTTAAGCTAAGCTACTGGTTAGGATGTATAGATGGCAATGAAGATTTATGAGGATTATTATGCAACATTATCTGAAGGTAATACTTGCCTTACAATGACTCATGCTGAATTTCCGATCAAGACAGTCTGTTGCTTAATGAGCAGCATTTTTGAATCATTGTTCGTTATAGTAATTGGTATAGACCACCACATGAAGCCCTCATCTTCAACTAGAGCAGAATGTAAAAGTTGCTGCTGATCTCGTATCTGGTGGATTTAATCACTTCTCTAGAAAAACTTGTTATTTAATTAGAAAAAGTCATGCTGCAACTCTTGCATCTCTTCAAGTTCAACTCTTGAAGATATGTAGGCCTTTATTTGATTCTTCCATTTTGTATTTTTTAGGTCCCTGTGGACCCACCTTCCACGAATATATCAAAAACCAGAAGTACAGGTGCTGTCTGCAGGTGACCAGCTCCTTCAGATCTGCATCTTTTCATGATCTTCTCAAAGCTTCTTCTTTACAATATTTGGATGATAATTATTGGTTTTCTTTTAATTGTGGATGAAAAGCCTCATTCTTCTACTGCAGAAAATGGACTTGACCTTGGCGATCAGGTCGTGAAGCGTAGGTAACATGCAATTCTACTCAACTCAACTATACTTTCTCCCAACTACATTAGGAATAAGAAGTAGCTAACATGGTAAAAAAATCTTGCTAGAGAATGACATGACC
Organism: Tinospora cordifolia; assembly: GCA_030144865.1. Lineage (NCBI taxonomy): Eukaryota > Viridiplantae > Streptophyta > Magnoliopsida > Ranunculales > Menispermaceae > Tinospora > Tinospora cordifolia. Next base: position 3,795 of record JAJIYU010003512.1, read on the forward strand.
CCATACTATTGGTTTATTGCTGTACAAGTAATTACTTAATATTTTTATTACATGATATCCTCCCATTCTAATATGTAGTCCCACAATACGTTGCTTCACTTCCCACTTAATTCCAAGCCTGACGTTCAGGTAATCATATTAGACTTACATTTCTCTTTTGACTGCCTGCAAATTATTACAAAGAAAACTGCCGGATGACACCGATGCTTATAGAAAGAAGACTAGTAATCACATCTCATCCTTAGAGTTCTAGCTGTTTTCACTTTTCAGCCTTTCAGGTGGGTACCAACCTTAATGATGATTGGATGAATATAAAGTCTGTTTCCCAAACCCTTTTGCGTACTCAGTACATCTGTACACACCACCTAGCCCTGGGGTCACACATATATAGTTTTAATTAATTCTCTTTCAATCTAGGTTTAAGTGAGCACTGCATGTCACATCAGGGTTAGCTCACTCTTAAAAAAAGGATTTCTAAATCTATCGAGCTTAAAGCTGTAATCGATGTATATTTATTTATATATGTATCTCATATCAAACCTAACTTTTTAGTTGAACTTGTAAGTAGCTTATTTTCATGCCTATCACAGGGGAGGCCAACAGAAACCTCATTTCTTTACTGTAAAGATTCTTCTGGATATTGCATATGCGTACCCGTGTAACCAAACAACCCAATATGTTTGTTCAAGAACTTTTCAGTAGGAAGAACTTTCCCTTGGAAAAGACGCTTTCCCTGTCCCAGTATTTTTATGAGTTTCAGTGCAAATAGCCAATAACCTACCCCTGACTAGCTTGACCAACAGCAATTACTCTTTCACAGAGATTTCACGCGATATTTCGTTATATGCTAAAAGAGCTAGGTGGATGGGTGTCGTTTGGCCATCAAGATGAAGTTTAATCTTTCTATTATCCAATTCCATGATGGGGTGTGATGTAATATTGGTATGTGGAGTATGGAAGGTGCTTTTGCTAGATATGGGATTGGAGGTGGCGTGTGACCCTTTCTAGATTTTCCAGAAAGAGTATGAACTGGAGACTTGTCTAAAATGCAAGAAATGTCTGAACTACCACCACTCCCACGTGTGGAAGTAATTGAAATACAACATCTTCATAACCAACTGGTAGGTAGGAAAAGTATTCAGAAGAGTAGCTAAATAGACTTCCTCATTAGACTTTAATAACTTTTTTCTAATTTTGTAAACTAACTTTTTCTTTTTCTAATTGTTCTTCTCCTTTCCTTCTTTCTCTTCATTTAAAAATAAAAGAAATATTATTTGGGTGGAGAAGAGAAAAAAGAAGAAAGCGTTTGGGATTAAGAAATAAGGGCAGAGGGTAATTTTAATTTAAAGATTTTAACGTGGGTTTTACATTAATAGTGTATTTAGTTGCTCCAAAAAGAAAAAATAAAAATAAAAATAACATGCTATGATATCTACAAGGTAAGCTATAATTTCTATTTCTAAGTGAGATTTAAGTAAAAGCATGTGATATTTTGGATGGCGGGCACCAATTACACATACAAATTATACAAACAACCCATAAGATCTTATTTATTATTCCCATCTCTCATGCCAATCCCACTGTCTCTTTCATTCTGCATAGTGTCCTGTCGCCTCTCTGGAATTAAAAAAGCTAATTAAGCTTGGAGTTTTCTGTTTGTATCTCCACCATTTCAGAGGTCTCTTTCATCCTGCAAGGAAAATTTTGTCAACAAAACCATCAAAAACACATGGACCCCATTATCCTCGCTCGCCTGCTACAACCTAAAGCATATCATATCTGAGGTCGTATCGTCACTAAGTACCAATATTATTCCTGAATTTAGGTCCCATTACCATAATTAAGGGCTATACTTATCAATAAGTTTGGGTGCTTTTTTTGCAAGAATAAATTTGCAAGAAAAATAATCTAGACATCTTTAATATAAATGAAAACTTTTATTCTGAAATTGATGTAACAGAAATAAAAATAAACATTATTAATATAACTTTCTAATTTCAAACGGTTATGATGATAATCATGTTAGCAAAACAAATAATAATAAATAAATAATAAGATGATATTTTAAAAATATAAAATAATAATAATTTATACTTATGTTACAGATATCTTTTTAGTTTTAATGTCTATTAATTATAATTATGTATCAATGTATATTATTTTTATATTTCCAAAATTAAGTGGTCAATTACATATTTTCTGTATAATCCGGGAATTTAAACATAACGTGAGATATCGCGAGATGTTCTCGTCTTTCTCTTCCCCTTCGATTCGCAATATTAATGTTCGCAACGAACACCAGAATCCGATGGCAGGAAAAAAAGGCGAAGCTGATCCGTCTGCAACCTGTCCTTGTTTTGAATAGCAGTAACGGCTAGTTTTTCGTTTCCTTTTGGGTCTTGGGATGACACGTTTGACATAAATGTCGTGGTACGAGGGTATTTTTGGAACGTTTCAGACAAAAGAGAGAGAAACAGGAAACAGATCGCTTTCGTGAATTTCGTCTCAACTGTCCTAAGCAGGCCAGGCACCGGGATTTGCCTTGCCACCCGTGAGGTCCCCCAGGCTTTTACCGGCTGTAGCCGGTGGCTCAATAGTCACCCCTTTATAAATGCTCTCACGCTTGCTTTCTCCCACAATTTGCTATTTATTTCCCTTACGCACTCTTTTCTTTCGTTTTTTGTTTTTTGTTTTTTTTTTTTCTTGTGTCTGATAATCGGAAATATCTCCAATGCTTGTACTTGAAGAACAAGAATTTGCTAGATTAAAGGGGGAGATTTCGGATCCGTGATTTGTTCATTGTGAATCGGTTATTTTTAATTGCTTGTTGTGATTAGGTAAGGCTGAGGAAATCTTTTATGCATTTTTCAGCAATTAAATCTCGATTTTTCTTGGGGATTTGTTTGAGAGAATTTCGCTTTCGGTTCGGTTAAGGCAGATGATTTGCTCGTATAGAACTTCAGTTTCTGCAATGCAGCATGTAATCACCCTGTTTTCTTGGTATTCCGGAGAACATTTGAAGTTTGCTTAGGGTTTTTAGGCAGCTGAGTGAGCTCTGTAGTCGGTGAAGGAGGTAAATCGAATCCGTTTATTTTTTTGGTGTTGGATTGTGTATTGGTGCCTTCAAAAGTGGATAAAGTGGTGGATTTCGTAGATCTGTGGAAAGTCGAGGAGTTCTCTCCATGTCTGGAGGTCCGAGAGTGAGGTCTATCAATGTAGCGGACTCGGAAGTCAGGCCGGTCCTTGGACCAGCTGGTAATAAAACTAGATCGGTAGTAGCTCGGAAACCGGCTTCCAAACCCTTAAGATTGAAGGCGGAAAAGACGGCGGCAGAGGTCGTGCCGGCAGTGGAAGAGAAGAAAGCTCCGTCGTCTTCTCCTTTCGCTGCTTCTTCTCCTCCTCTTCGATCTATCCATGTTCCTCCCGTTCTGCGGAAGCAGGACCAACTGTTGCACTCTAATTTATCGCTGAACGCGTCTTGCTCGTCGGATGCTTCCTCTGATTCTTTGCAGAGTCGATCCTCTGCTGGAAAGGGTAGTCGATCAAGTAGCATCACCAGGCGGAGGAAGTCATGCGTTTCAAAGCCAGAAAAGACCATGACGGAGAGTGTCTATCCGCCTGACCATTTAAGGGAGAAGAAGAGGTGTGCTTGGGTGACGCCAAATACTGGTAAGTTCCTGTAGACTAACATAGTAGTTGATGCTCGTCATAGTCGAATTACGCTGTTTGTAATTGATTTTCACCATATGTGGTGAAAACTAGTGTTCTCTTACATGATAATATTTCTTTTATATTAAAGTACCCCAGCTGAAACTATATTTACGACCGTTTCACACCTTACATGCTTCCAAAATTAGTTTCGTGTAGAAAGGATGTTAACATTTGTCAATATTGAGAAATTCTAGGCAGAGATGTGAAAAATTATGGCATGATTTGACATTTTCTCCATTTGGATTTTGGAATTATTCTATCTTAGGGTTTTTTCTTTTTGAGAAGAAATATCCTTGGTTACTTGTATCTAGGCATGTATACATATAAGCATGTATTGCAAGAATTCTAGGATTAGGAATTTGTCATGAAGATGCCTCACACTATCCATTCGTGCTTAATCTAAAGCTTTCAGTCCAGTAGCATGTCTCATGTTGATTTGACAAGTGTTGATTAAGCTGAAGAAAATAATTTACAGTCTAACAATATGAACAACTGGCACGAGATGCTTTATAAGGCTTCAATGATAATAGTATTGACAATAAAACCTGGAATGCTTTATAAAGCTGTGGACTGTCAAGAAAAGTTGGCTTTGGACTGGATGCTGTTTTGCATGGAGCAGGTTGATGTAAGTTTTTTGTTGTTGTTGTGGTTGTCACTGCTGTTTTTGCTTCTTTCTTTTCACTAACAATTCTATGCTTGTTAAACAATTTGGGGTTGGTTAGATGGAGATAAGGGGTAGACCGAAATGAGTTCCTCAAGCATGGCCTCTTTTGTTTTTTTGTTCTTTGGTTTTTCATGTTATTATGTTTGTTTAATTCGATAATGAACCTAGGAAAGTGTAACCAATATCCCAATTACTCAACTAATTTGCTCACCTACAATGCCTGTTACTCCATTTGATAATTTTCCTAGACACTCATTTGCTTTTTTTTTTTCTTTAATCTTGTTTGTTAAAACAGAGCCATGTTATACAGCTTTCCATGATGAAGAATGGGGAGTTCCAGTTCATGATGATAAGTATGAGTTTTTCAATCTGTTCTTTTCTTCTTTACGAATTCCAAAATCCAGAGGTGACCTTGTGTACCAAATGCAGGAAGCTGTTTGAGTTGCTTGTCCTATCTGGTGCTTTGGCCGAACTTGCTTGGCCAACCATTCTCACTAAAAGGCATATGTTCAGGTAATGATCTACCCCGGTATATTAGTCTTGTGAGCAATTTCTTGACCATGGTGCATTTCCAAAATATGTAGTGGTGCCTGATTGGTACCTGTAATTGAATAAAAATTATTCTTAAATCATCAGATCTAGTGGGTCTTACTAAGATTTTACCGGTGACTACCTTCCACTCTTGTTCTCTTCTGATACATATTTGTTTGCAGAGAGGTCTTTGCAGATTTTGATCCTGTTGCTGTCTCAAAATTGAATGATAAAAAGTTAACGGCTGCGGGAAGTACTGCCAGCTCACTTCTGTCGGAACCAAAGTTGCGTGCTATTGTAGATAATGCATGGCAAATATCCAAGGTATTTCCCTAGTTCTGTTCTGAGTTGGTTTTTAACTTTTAGTTGACTATAACATTTTACAGTATTGGTTTTCTTGGCACATTGTTTCCAAACTGGATAACTAGGGATGGATTTATTGATGTGCCAAGAAATTACTATTGCCATTAATGCTTTTTCCAAACTCCAACTGAACTATTTGGGTAATTTGCTGCTGTTTTATTTGAACGTGCAGATTGTTGATGAATTTGGGTCGTTTGATAAGTATATCTGGGGTTTTGTTAACCACAAACCCATCATCAGCAAGTTCCGATATCCTCGCCAGGTTCCAGCAAAGACAGCTAAAGCCGAGTTTATTAGCAAAGACCTGCTACGGCGCGGATTTCGTAGTGTGAGTCCAACTATCATTTATTCATTCATGCAAGTAGCTGGCATGACCAACGACCATCTTGTCAGTTGCTTTAGATTTCAAGAATGTGTAGACATGGCAGAAGGAAAACAAGAAGATAATAACAAAAATAGTGCTGAAGAGAAGATGACTGAGAACTTGATGGAACTGGAATTGGCAAGAGCTATAGATGACTTGAGCATCTCCTCAGAATGATCGAAACAACTAATTGGTGACCCAGGTCTCTTTCTGATGGCAGATTAAAATCATGGAATTTCAGGTTCATTGTACACCATTAAGTGGCGACTCTTTTGGGGATGAACAGTGAAAAAGGTTGGCTTGTTGATATCGGATTCTGAATGAATTCTTATGCAATTCTAGTTTGTAGATTACCATGATAGTGAGTATGACGCACAGCAAGGGAAATGAAGAGAGCCCAGAAAAAGGCTTTTTTAAGATGGACGATGCATGTGTACACTACACTTTATTGTACATAGAAAAAAGGATATCTTCTGACATCTTTCTTCTTAAAATCCATTCTTCTTTAATCTCGGGCCTCTCGAAGTGGACATGAAACTTGCTTTCCCAATGGATGTCATCATTTATTTCATGGCCTTGGCTAGCAGGGGGACCAGTTGAGGTACCCCAATTGCCTTCTGAAAAGGGCTGGAACTGAGTCTCCCTCATCCTCATTATTCAACTTCTCCCAATGAACGTGATGGTGGTGCCCATAGATTTTCCTCCCTTGCTTTTGAGACTCGTAAATATTTGCCACACTCTATTGATACCCTGCCTTTTGTTGGTGTCATGGTGCCATCTGTATAGTCTAGTGGCGTTAATGTCAAGTGGGGCAAACTTTCAGAACTTCCGGGGAAAAATTCATGCATTTAAGGTAAATGGAAAACTCTGATCATGATGGACTACTTTACTGTCCGATGCCATGAATAAGGATCAGGTTGAATTCTTTCTTTGGGGGGCATATTTTAAAACTAACTCTAAATTTTACACTATTTTGATGTCATGCTATTTCTAAACAATACTTTTTTCTCTAATTTATTTATGTTATTTCTAATACCAAAAGAAATATTATTTAAATTTTTTATCTTATTTTACATTTTATATTACTTTTAAAAAATATGTAATTTTAAGCATAAATCTTACTTTGAATATTTACTTAATGATATTTTTAATTAATAATTAAGAATTAATAATTATAAGTTGGTACGATGTGTTTATATCAGTATGCTGATCAAGGTTAGAGTTCGTAAATTGCATTAACCATGTCTTTAAGTCAATACTGTATCCTAAATGTGTTCATGGTTTATGTTAAAGGGTGTTTCTTACAATATAATGATCACAACAAAAAATGTTAATAGTTGTTGAAAAGATGCAACAAAAAATCATTATTGGAAAAATATGTTTTCTAAAGACATGCCTTTTGATTGAAAAGAGCTATTTTAAAAGGGCATGTCTTTTAACAAGAATAGATATTATCAAATAACACATTCCTTTAAATAAAAATGTGGCATGCATAATGACACACGTTTTCAATTTTTCAGTCATATCAAATTAAATTTTAATATTACAAATTTTCAATAATAATATACTATATAATTTAAATAATTGATTAATAACATAGTAATCAATAAATTAATAATTAATAAAACAATAAAAATATTAAATATTAATTAAAGCTATTATTTTATAAACTAAAAATAATATATTATAAAAAATAAAAACATAACATTAATTGGCAAAAAAATTGTATTTTTTAACAATTTTTAATATATAAAAAAATAAAAGAAAAGAATTAAAAATTAAGTAGCAGAAAATTAAAAAAATATATTGAAACATATATATTATAAAATAATAATATTTAGTATAAAAATTGCGAAAGTAAATAATACACAAAATGTTAAAAAAGATAATGTAAATAAATAAATTTGAAAGAATTTAAATAATTAAATTCTTTATTTGATATATTAAGCTTGAAACTTTGTAACAATTAAAAAATATATAGAAAATAAAAAAGAAAGGCAAAAAAGCAAAAATTAAAAAAAAAAAAAAATCACACTATGTGCTGAACAGTACTAGACTAAGATTACAAATTCTATGGGGGTTGGGTTAGAGATGGCCTTATAACCTGGTTTTCCAATGAGTTTAGTGGCATTTAATTAAGAGAAAATTAAAAAAAAATGTTACTTTCAAAAAAATATTATAAAAAAATATTTACTCATTTTTAAGAGGTTTCACTTATGTCAGTTTTTCAAAAATATTACACTTCTATCATCTGCGTTATTTGCTTGTGCTCATCGCTGTTTGCCCTAACCTTTGGTTCTAGCTGCCCGCTCGCCGTCGTCGCTGCCTGTTGCTCACCGCAACTGTTGTTCGCTGGAGCTCGTGCTCCCTCTATTCACAGGTCATTTGTTCTTCATTGTTGTTCATAATCGCTTACTGTTCATCGCACCTGCTGCCATCACACATCCACCATTGTCGTCGCTGCTGCTCGACCGATTCTACAATGCCTCCGCTGTTGCTCCGTTGCCCTTCGCCGCCGATCATCGCTGTGCCTATCGCTCGCTGTCGATCATTGCTATGCCTGTGCTCACCGCTGTTCCTTAGCCTTCGTTTCCAGCCGCTCACTCGTCGTCGCCACTATCTGCTACTCACCCCCGCCCCTCCTGTTGCTCGCCAGAGCTCGTGCTCCCACTATTTGCTGACCATTTGTTCTTCGTTGCTACACGTGATCACTCAATGTCCATCGCACCTGCAGCGACACATCCACTATTGTCGCTGTTGTTGCGATTCTGCAACGCCTCCGCTGCTGCTCCATTGCCCTTCGCCGGGCTGATTCGCGTGTTGCTACTCTTGCCGCATGTTCTTTATTTGTTTCCACTGCTATTGGAGCTGCACCACCACTCTTCCTCCCTCATGTTGCTCACCGTCAATCTTGCTGCTGCTCGCAATCTTGGAAACCACCCTTTCTTGTTCTCCCCATCGTTCTGAATCAAACAACATTGCCATCACCGCCGCCGCTCCTTCCTTCTAGTCGCAACCAGCTACCACTCCCTCCTTTTGGTCTCAACTAGTACAAATATTATATCAACTAACTGTATATTAATATTATATTAACTAAATATTATAATATACTATATATAGTTTTGAACTGGAAGGACTACGTATTAATTTAAGAAGTTAAACACGAAACTTGTGTTTTGCTGCAATTGTTGTCATAAGCATGTTTCTACTTTAGTTTGATAAAATGTTGATAATCTGACATGCATACTGTGGCCATGGTTTTCACCTATCACCATTTTCTTTATGTTATTTTTCATTTTTGACAATGGATTTACATCGTTCAAATTTGCAAACCAAATACAACGTTTTTTTTTTTAATTTTTTTTCTTTGGAGAGTGAAATTACTTAAAAAGAAAGAGATTATTTAAAAGAATAATACGTTTTAAACATTATTATGATACATTTTTTTTATATTAAAAGTATTAGAACTGTAAATGATACAATAGTGCAAATGGTCGCAAGCATTGAGGGGCACTGAAGTATAAAGAGTAACAATTTTGTAACAAAAACTGCTGAAATACATCGTTACGTACTTTTTTAATGATATAAAGAATTATTAAATCTTCTTAAATCACACAGTCAACATGTGATATACCATATGATTTTATGATTTAAGGTATGATTATAGAATTCAAGATGATTTTAAACATATATGTTATATTACATGTTGATGGTGTGATTCAAGAAGATTTAATAATTCTCAAGTGTATATATATATATAATTAAATATATAAAGGGTGCCTTTTAAAAATTTTCAACATGTTACTGAAATCAAGGACTGAACTACTTTTATAATATGAATTAATTTGATAATGTTAGGGTGTTCCTAGCGGGGCTCAGTGAGCACCTTTGCCACTAGACGCCCCGTTGTGGGGCGTCTAGGTGGCAAACCGGACGTTGAGACCAAGCACTTAGTGCCAATTTTTTTTTTCAAAAAAAAGTCTACAGCGCATTTAATGCGCTATAGACTTTTATTTTTTATTTTTATTATATATATTTAAAATTATTTATTTAAAAAATTATAGTATAATATATATTAAAATTATTTATTTATTAAAATTAATTACTTTCTATATACAATTATTTATTTAAAAGTTATAGTATGTTATATATCAAAGTTATTTATTTATTAAAAGTCATTATTTGCTATATATATATATATATTAATTTATAAAATAAAAATAAAAAATATTTTAAGTTAAAATAAAAATAAAATTATTTCAAAATAAATTTTTAAATAAAAATAATTCAAATAATGTGAATAATAGGTATTTTTACAAAAAATATATTTTTTAAATATAAATAATTTATTTAAATGTGAATAATAATAATTTTTTAAAAAGTATAAACTTTATAAATAAAATATTATAATCAATGTATTTAATGAATTGATGTTATGAGACTATATAATATAGTTTAATAAATCATGGCATTGTGAGTAAAAGTTTAATGAGTTTGATGATGTGGATGAAAAAGTTGATGAGATAGATGATATAATAAATCATAGGATTGAAGATACCCTTAGACTATCACATATTTTTAATATACTTTTTACATTATTATTGAGAATGATTAAATTACCTTAAATTACACAAAATATATTTTTAATCATGTACTTGTATTTTGTATTATATATTAATTAAGGAGATTAGGGCCACGTATTAAAAAATGTGCTGTTTTAACATAATATTTTGATGATGAATTAATTAATCTTGATTTGAGGTGGAAGGCGCATTACTGCATTTCGCAAGACTACTGGAAAATATCTCGGTCAAAGGCAGAAGCCCGCAGATATTGTGACAAAAGTGGCTGAATACGTGTCAAATAGGGTTTTAACAGCGCTTCTGTCACTGGCGAGGGTTTTGCTTAACCCCATACGTAGCCTACATGTGTGTAGGTCGCGCTTGATTCGATTACCGTTGCGAGGAGTGCGCGCAACTTGTTCTAGGGTTCGTTACTCTCTGTCCTTTCCTTTTTTTATTGAAGATCATCATGTGTATTCGTTATGTTCTTTCATTTCTCGTAAGATTTTCTAAAAAAAGAAATCACAATCATCTGTCTTGCAGAACGACCTGCCTCTTGGGGAATTTATTATTACTAAACAGCACCGTCGCTATACGTTGATAAGGTGTGTTTGATGATGGTGATCATTTGTAGTTGATCGCCATTGAAGTCTTTTTGAAGGTTTTCAGAACAAGAAGCTCATCTTCACGTACACGCACATATTAGTTTCTGATTCAGTTATGAAAGATCCGTTCTGGGTATATTGATGTATTTCCTTCTAACATAGGGTGTAATTGCATGTATATGTATTAGGTCACAGATTAGAGGCTGGTTTTTAGTTTTCTACTAAGGTTGTCTTATGGCAAATGACTAAAAAATGAGTATTTATTTATTTGTTGGTTTATTTTTGTATTTTTATTCTTAATGTTTGGGATTGACGTGTAGTTTCTTGCTTGATGTCTTATCAGATTGACTCATTTAAGGCCTAAAACTAAAACATATGTTCATAATTCTTCCTGGAGGACGAAATTTTGGCAATGGCTAGCAGAGCAATTTTCAGAAGAAAAAGTTCCGTTCTCAGTCACTTGAATGAGTCCTCGATTCGAAGTTTTTGGAGCTTTCAGCATGGGCAATTGGCTCCGGGTGTTGATTCTGTGGCTTCAAATCTGACGGCTGATTGCCATTTGCCAACGTCTTTATCGCTGGGCTTTCTTCATCATAACTATAGTCGAGTTTGGAAATCAAGTTGGGGAGATGGAAGGGTGGATTTTGTTTCATCTAGTTCGGTAATGAGGCTAATGCTGCATTCTGTGCGACATGGGTCCACTGCCACAGCGCGGCAGCCTGATTTCAGTGACGAGGATGATGGAAATGAGAGACAGGTTTCTGAAAAGAAAATGGAGGCATCTCCAGAGGAATGTGATCAAGCAGTTGAAGGTTTGAGCTCGACAATAGCCAAAGCAAAAGCTAGAAAGTTAGAAGAAAGTGGAAAGATGGTTAAGTCTGCTGTGGAGAGATTATGGGCTATGTTTTTGGCGATTGGACCTGCTTTTAGAGCTGTTGCATTGATGAGCAGGTTTGGGCATTTCTACTTTTAAATGGGAATTAAAGTTTCTGCGTGTCGTTTGAACTCACTTGTTTGCTTCTTTAAGGGAGGACTGGGCAAAGAAATTACATCACTGGAAGGATGAGTTTAAGTCAACTATGCAACATTATTGGCTGGGCACGAAGCTTCTGTGGGCTGATGTTAGGATCAGCTCAAGATTATTGTTGAAACTTGCAGGTGGAAGGAGTCTTTCTAGGAGGGAAAGACGACAACTGACGCGTACCACAGCTGATATTTTCAGGCTAGTTCCTTTTGCAGTCTTTATTATAGTTCCATTCATGGAGTTTTTGTTGCCGGTATTCTTGAAATTGTTCCCCAACATGTTGCCTTCTACTTTCCAAGACAAGATGAAGGAACAGGTACATTTGTGATCTTTGTCATAATAATCTGGCTGCTCCTTACATCTGTGCTCCGTATAACCTGTACCCAATGTAGACGAGGTTGTATTGACTAGAGACTCTCATACAATCTTCTTCTCAAGTAGAATTGTGGCCTCATTGAGTACCTCAACCTGCAGGAAGCATTGAAAAGGAGGCTTAAAGCGAGAATAGAATATGCAAAATTTCTGCAGGACACGGTGAAAGAAATGGCTAAGGAAGTGCAAAATTCACGAAGTGGAGAACTTAAGAAGACAGCAGAAGATCTGGACGAGTTTCTTAACAAGGTACTTAGTTTCACTGTGGAATGAGTTTTCTGTTCAATTTTCATTACCGACTAAAGTGCCCATTGATTTTTCAAATAGGTTAGGAAAGGTGCCAGTGTTTCTAATGAGGAGATTTTGAGCTTTGCTAAGTTGTTCAATGATGAGCTCACTTTGGACAATATCAGCAGGTTGGCTAATGTAATGTGATCCATTTGCTATGTGCATGTATTTTTCTCATTATTATCTATTTCCTTCTAGTTTACCAACTGCTTAGTCTCAATTTTCCAGCCGATGCAGCTGCTTGTGTAAAACATTGTTTTGATTGCAGGCCCCGCTTGGTAAATATGTGCAAATATATGGGAATTAGTCCTTATGGAACTGATTCATATTTACGTTTCATGCTTCGGAAGAGGCTCCAATTGTAAGCTTTTTTTCTGCTTTTGTTCTTCTAATTTACATTATTATGCTTGTCTCAGTGATAACAGTGTCTTATAATCTGGATGAGGGTGCATGATACAACTGTTCATATTATTTTCTTTTTTGTTGTTGAAAAAGGGTCTCAGTTTTGGTGCACTGATCATAGGTATTAAAGAAAATAGAACTGTTCATTAATATAAGAAATCTAGCTCAGGCAATCAAGCATCTAATCCAAGCAACCACAATGGCTTTACGTTTATGTGCTTGAATATTTGTAGTTATTGTAAGCCACAGCTTACTTGCTAAAATCTCATTATTAGGACTGCTACATGATGCAAATCTGTTTCCAGGAATAGATTTTTCTTGTAAAAGTCCTGCGATTTTCACAAATATTATCAATGAATTAGAACAGGAATATTTTCTCATCCAAAGAGTGTTATTTCTTTATTTCTTTCTTTACTTATGGCAAATAATCGTGTTTCTTCCTCCATATCTTGAGAAAAAGGGTATTAGCATATTTTTATAACAAAAAGCCAAAAAAATTGACATTGATTTTGTACCTAGTGTTTTTTTTTTAATGGTCTATGTTGAATGATTCCTTAATGGTTGAGAATTTTCTAATTGAGCTCTAATTGGGAATTTCAAAGTAGTTGGAGTTGGAAAATGATAACAATCAGGACAAATTGTGCAAAAATTTGCACCATGGTTGGGTTGGATTTTCTCTAACTATGCCCATGCTCCATTTACCGCAGTTGATGTTCTATGCTTCACTTCAAAGTTATAAGGTGACATTGTATTAGTAAGATACACGCGCACACACACACAAAGAACGTCATATTGAATAAATATACGACCGTGTTGTCTTAGGAAAAGGTCAATAATCAATATTAAGTTTATCTCATGAAATGTGGTGACAACTACTAGTTACATAAGCCCCACCTTTTCTCTTTGTGTTTTTTTTTTTTTTTTCTTTAGAGGATGTGGAAGGGGGAAGGTTAATGGGCGTGTATTCCAACTCTTCATATTTTTTTCTTTTTAATCTATTGGTCTTATGAGAAACCATATTTTATAATTTGATGTTTAAATTGGTTTTGTTTGGTTAGGATCAAGAGCGATGATAAGATGATTCAAGCAGAGGGGGTGGAGTCCCTTTTGGAAGCGGAGCTTCGTCAAGCTTGTAGAGATAGAGGCTTACTAGGTCTACTGTCCGTTGAAGAAATGCGCCAACAGGTTTTTTTTCTTCATCTTGATTTTAATTTACCCATACCTTATTTTTTTATTTATTTTTGAAATTTGGATGAAATAATTTAGTTGCTTATCTCCTTTCAAATATTATTGAACAATACATTGAGCTTAGTTCCTACTTGTTACATTGCAGATGTTGCATATGTTTCACACGTATTACTTTGGTAGTCTACTTGAAAACACACTTCATTTAGCTTTCTTGGCATAGTTAGACGTAGATAAGTACTTCATTTTGCACCTAAGGTTATCTTACTTGTGGAGAAAAGCACACACATATAGGGGCTGTTTGGTGCATAAGATTGTAACAGAATTTTTTCTTGTGGAGGAAAACACACATATAGGCTACTTTCTGCATACGATTGGAAGGGAGAAAAGTATGTTTACTCCTGATCTCATGTTTGGTTGTCAAGATGATGAGGTTAAAAATAATCTTGTGCCCTCCATTTTATTGCACTAATGCAGAATAAATACAATCTCGACACTGTTATTTGACTCTTCTTTTCCCTCCTCCTTGCTCTTACATTCTTATTCTACTACTTCCTGCTATTCTTCTTATTCTGATTCCTTTTTTTTTTGTTTTTATTAAGTCTGGGTTTTGCAAATTGCAAATACCAGATCTTATCTTCCAATATGCACAACCTTGCTTTTGAGATTTAATTAAAATTAATTATTTTAATTTTTCTCATCCCAAATACCAAACATAAGATTACATTATTTTTCACCCTAACTTATCCAATGCAAGTATTTGTAGATTATGAAACCTCTCTCCAGTACCAATTTGTAGAGAATTTTATGTATTTGTACATTATGAACCTCTCTCTGGTACCAATTTGTAGAGATTTTTATATAGCAAAATAAACACAGACATTGCATGCACAACAAAAAAAAAAGCAAATCATGGTTGCAAGAATAACACACACAGATTTATGTGTTTTAACGAAGATCTGCCTACTCCATGAGAGATCAAGACTTTGCTAATTTAGAGAAACCAGTACAATGGTCATGTCTCTCTATTTTCTTTCTCTTTTGTTTTCTATGTTCTGCCTCTCTAATTTCATTATATAGAGCACTTTACACTTAATGTTTTATTCAAATTAGGAAAGTTTCCTATTCAATCTACGAAACTAGTACAATCAAGGAAACTAATAAAATAAATACCAATGAAAATAGAAATAATCCTTGGATCCTCAAATGGAAATAATCAAGGAAACTACAACAATCGTTAATTCATAACTTTATATGCCAAAATAACCTGTAGTCTTCTTATCCTCAATGGCCACCATCAAGTTACCATTTTTCTTTATTTTTACTAGTAATTCTTATTAAATTAGCAGCCACCCTAATGATTCATCAAGAAAAATTCCACAATTTGTTGGTAAGATTGTTAGGCCTCTGTATATGTAATATAGAGCCTATAACCTTTATATTCTCTATAGCTTTCAGGTCTAGTAATCTTTTAACACATAATGCTCTTTCAATAAGCTTCTCCTTGGGGTTTAGAGTTTAAGCCTCTCTACATCATGAAGAGAGAACCACATTTGTTGGTATAGGCAGGCTCAAATTCAAGCCTCTTCAAACCTACACATATTCTCTGAGCCTGCTCAATGAAGTTCCCGATCCACTTGCTGTCCACTCCATTGGAACTCAAGCATTAGCATTTGTAGCTTTCTTTCAACACTAGCCAACATAGGAAACAGGGGGATGTACTCTACAGTGAAGCAAATAGCATCAAATTCTTAGGATACAGTATGATACTTTACTTTGCAAGGACTCTATCTTATGCATGATGGACCTATTACTCTTGCCAATGGCTTCAAGATGTGCCTTGATCTTTACTTACACATGCTTTTGTTGATGGCTATTGGGTCTTGGTAGATCAAATGATTCTGTAAGAGACATTGTTCTGTTTGCAATGCTTCAGAACCAAGTCCATAGATTGATGTGTCCTACATTAGGGATTTAGTGGAAAACAAGCAACTTGAAATATTTTAATCAATGCCCTATCCATAAAGTTTAGAGGAAAATTTCTTAATTTTGTTAACTAGAATCTGCTGTAACGTGGTCTCTACCATTTCAAAAATCTTACATAAGAAAACTCTATTTTGATAGTTCAGGAGAAAGTTCTTTAAGTACCCGTTAGAAATTACTTCGAGAAAACAAATAGCAAAAAAGTTAGATATTCGATTCTGGATAAATTTGTTTTGGAGTTGACCATTCCACATTGAATATGTTACATGTATTGCTAGTTTCAGTTCTCAACTCTATATAATATACATCGTAATTGAATAATAAAGAGAGCAAATGAAACAGTTTGGCATTTAACGCACATGATCTCAGTTGGGGATTTTGGTTTGCAGCTTCGTGATTGGTTGGATTTGTCTCTTAACCACTCTGTGCCATCTTCACTTCTGATACTTTCCAGGTAAATAGAATACGGGTTCTTCTTAGTACTTCAATTATTTTTTTTAGTTTTAATTTTCCTTTTTTGTTTATGTATTGTGTTTGCAGAGCCTTCACCGTGTCCACGAAGCTTAGACCTGAGGAAGTAGTGATGAATACAATGTCGTCTTTGCCAGATGAAGTTGTAGATACTGTTGGGGTCACAAATTTGCCATCTGAAGATTCTCTTTCTGATAGGAGGAGGAAATTGGAGTACCTAGAAATGCAAGAGGAGCTCATCAAGGTATTGAATAGAATTGGTGTCTTATTGTCTATTGCCAAAGTTTATCAACCTTTTTGTCAAATTGTAGCATTTGGAAACCTCTATGCAACTCTTGCACCTTAATTGATGAATTCATATTCCTTTATGGTGAGTAGGCTGATAATAACTCTTTTCTGTTCTTATTAAATGATTGGTGGAAACATTTCAATAAATCATAGAGGAAGGAAGTATGTTGTAGGACGAAAAGAAACATTCACGGAAAAAAAATGAAGGGAACTAATGGATGAGAAATATAAATACACATGCATACGCTAATCTTCGATCAATATTATTCTCTGAAAGTGCCTTGTATTCACCATCGCTAATAAACTATAAAAATCATGTTGCATTGTATCTTAATTAGGCCTTCTGGAGATCGGCATTGATCTTCTCATCCTTGATCTGCATTATTTGCTTATCACTGAATATATTCTTGTTTTGATTAATGTGTTTTTTCTTTTTTTTCCCTGAAATTAGATATATTAACCGCCTGAAAATTGTTTAGATGGAACTATTTTTGCTCAGTGTTCTTGATCCATGTGGTTTAAGGGCTAAATAAGAAATTCTACCATTTATTTTTTTATTTAAAAAGGTCAATTGGGTTTTTAAAATGTTAATAAAGATCAATTGGATTTTTAAATATTAATAATTATTTTCTAGAAAGTTTACAAAGTGAAAGCATCAATTCATTAACATGCTAATTTGTCCCAGAAATTCTTTTATTAAGCATGCTGACTTCCTGGTTGAACCACAAAATTGTGTGGTAATAGTACTTGTTAAGAAACAGAGAAGTATTCATTGAGAGGTGAACCTATTGCCATTTCAAAGTTTGGCCTGGATTGTGACTGCCAGTTTGTTCTGTTTTTAATTGGCTTTTTAATATCTTCTTACATGCTATATAAAATTGATGCAATTAATAAACTGTAGGAAGAGGAAGAAAAGGAGAAAGAGGAGCAATCTAGGAAAGAAACCAAAATTGATCATGAAGATTTGGCTTTGAAAGAGATGACCATTCCTACGGTAAGGGAAGCAGAAGAGCAGACCAAAGCAAAGATTTTAGAGAAGCGAGAGCAGCTCTGTGAGATTAGCCAGGCACTAGCTGTTCTAGCTTCTGCATCGGTAGGGTTCTTAGATGAAGTATTTTATTTATGTTAAACAGTTTTTAATAGTGTATGACGTTGATAATGATAATCTGTCTCACATTTCTAATGATGCTGATTTGGACAGTCTGTAAGTAGGGAGCGTGAAGAGTTTTTGAGGCTTGTCAATAAAGAGGTATATGAAGTGCACTACTATAGCTAGCATTATTCTCTGTGTTTCAGTTGTATCAATTGTTGACCTATTGATGCTTTGAGATTAATTGCCTTCTTCTGTCGTTGCTTTTTCAAATAAAAGGCTTGTTATAATATGTATTATTTGATTTTATATTTTTTTGTTTCACATTTTAATGTCTCACTAATATGATTACAATAAATGAGGAAAAGTATCAGTGCTTACTCTGTTATGTCCAAAAATACTAAAATTGCTTATATACTTAAATGTTCTTGCGTGTATTGCAAATTTCCAATTCATATAATTTGACTATGCTCAATATGTATAACAATTCTTACTTTTTTATTGAATAAATAGGTTGTTACTTTTGTCCTCTATGAACCTCTCTGCTCAGTGGTAGAAACCATTGAGCGCATGCTTTTTTCCTTCTCTCAAACAAAAGTATTCCTCATAATTTAGCATTGCACACAATTTGAGTTTCTGAATAAAAATTACAAAGAAAAATACATTTCAAATTAGTTTTGTGAATTGCTGCTTCGTGAGAGTAACTATGAATTTCTGCTTCGTGAGAGTATACTGAGCTTCATTGATCTTCCATGTTAAATTAGTTTTGTAAATTCCTTGGCATGGAATTGGAGGCAGGCATGTTTCTGAATGAGTTTCATTGCTGTTGATTTTTATATTATATGATTAACAATGATGTTTATATTTATGATTAAGTCTCTTAATTTGTTTTTTTTCCAATGACCAATAATGAAGACAGTAAGGCCTTTCTTATTATGTATGCTTGTCTGTGTATGGTTCATGTCTGCACGCTAGGATCATGCTCTGTCCTGTTTTTTGAATCATCAGCAAAAAAAGCAAATGATCTCCTTTTGAAACTCTAACATCACATGCTATAAGTCTGTTATCTCATTTCTCTCAATATGATTAATCGAGAAATTGCAATCACAAGTTCGTGTTTTGTTTGGGATTTAATAATATAAAAAATTGTTTATGCTTTTGCTCATGGCCATTTAAGCCTATTTAAGTTTCAAACCAGGCAGGTTTTTGTGAGTATTATCTCTTTAATGTAAACATCACTAATCTCTGTATTTATTTACTTTATGCTCCTATTCTATATGAAATAGGGGCAGCATGGTAGAAATTTGATTCGGTACTCTCATGACAGAACTCTCAACCGCTGTTGGGTTAATGATTCAGATGCAGTATTTTGCACTTGGAGACCTTAGAAAAAAAAAAAAAAAAATTCAAAAACTTGTCTGGTTTCAAAGATTTATAGAACAGTGTTTCACTTGTGATTAAGGAAAAAGGTTGTTTTCAGAAAGCAATAAGAAGTCGTTTTCTTTGGATTGCGAACCAAATGGAACCTCAGCTTTTGAACTTTATTTTAGTTTTCTACTCCTATGTTATTGTGAAAAGACTTTACTGTCTTGAATAAAGTTTTTATTTTAGCAAGTTGAGTTGATTCAGATACCATGTACTTGAGTTTTTGACATAGAAGGAGAATAACAACCCTATTTTTCAATTTTCTCCGTATGTCCTTATTTACCTTGTAAGAAGAAATTGCCTTCTTTATATTCTTGAATTTATGATGAAAATCTTCATGCAGATAGAATTATACAACCATATGGTAGATAAAGAGGGGACAGAAGGTGGCGATGCTAAGAAAGCATATAGAGCTGCAAGAGAGGAGAGTGGTGATGTTTCTGAAACAGCTGTTGCTGCTGACAAGGTTTCTTCAGCACTTATAGACAGGGTGAGTACAACCTCAAGATGATTGATGTCATGACCTTGAAGGCTTTCCAAATACCAGTTTTTACTATTGACACAACAAGCTCTTAGATTGTAATGCATTCTTCTTCTTTTTTGTTGTGTTTTTTTGTCAAATTTTTAGGTTGATTCAATGCTCAAGAAGCTTGAAAAAGAAATTGATGATGTGGACGCAAAAATTGGTGACTGTTGGCGGTTACTTGACAGGTTATTAATATTTTTGATGGTATTTTTAAATTTATTGATGTCATCCGTAAAAATGGATCTGTGATTATTGTACTCAGACAAGCTTTTTTCGTCACTTAATTGCATGGTTTAGTAGTTCCTAGTAGGGAGTGTTTTGTTTGGCAGCCTCTTCATCTTGCGTAGAATTATTAGCCTGAACTTCTTGTAATTTCCAGGGATTATGATGGAAAAGTGACTCCTGAGGAGGTAGCAGGTGCAGCTATGTACCTGAAGGACACGTTAGGCAGGGATGGCGTCCAAGAACTTATCAGCAATCTTTCAAAAGATACAGGCTAGTAGCTTTTTTTTCCACTGTAGTTGCCCATGAATCTTGAGCATCTAATTATAACAATTGTAATTTCATTCCATGCATTGAACTGCTGAAATCCTTGCAACAGATGGAAAGATTCTTGTGGAAGACATTGTCAAGTTGGGCAGCGGAGCAGAAGATGACTCTGCTGAGGAAGAAAACACAGCGGAAAATGGACGTGTTTAAGGAATAAGTTTTGATTTTCCTGCATTGTAATTTTTATTAAGCTTTGATATCATAGGCAACATAAGAGATGTCATATTGTTGTGTTCATCAGATTACATGCTTGCATGCATCTGTATCTCTCTCTGATAGTTGATATTCAGATACAAAATCCATCCACATAGGGTATGAGATGAGATGATACCCAGTTTTGTACATTCTCATTGTATAGGCTTTAGGGCCGTCTTGTGTAGTGGCAATAAAAATTATTCCATTTTGGGGCTTTTTATCCCTCAAGCTGTTATTTTTCATTGAATTCTCAAGTTTGAGTCTCTTCCCATGCAAAAAGTAGGAGTTTTTTTCTTTCTTAATATTTATCAAGAGTAGAAATGAAATTATAGTAGTCGGTTTCTATTTTTTTAATCTATGTTTTTTTATGTTCTTGACTATTTTATTTGTCTTTTTGATCTTGTTAAAAGATTTTAAATTGTTTTATTCTAGTGTTGGAATTTTTTATTGGAATATATTAAATTCAAACATGCTTTTTAAATATCAAAATGTTGAATTGCCACCTTTACTGATTATATGATTTTTTTTTTTTTTAAGGAAAGGTAGAGCCGACAGCTCAGGAACGGGCCATATCCATATTGTTTATATATTAAAAATAAATTAAATTAATAAATATTTTTAATAATAATAAAAAATTATATCATCAAATATTAACAAATAATATTAATTTTAAAGTAATTTATTTATAATTTATTTTTTAATTCATTAATAATTATGTTAAATATGTTATTTTTTAAGTTTAATATGTTGGCTTATTTAAAATAAAATTTTTAGTCATTTTTAATTATGTTTACCTTGTTTTGATATAAATTTATTAATTCAAAATTTTCAATCATAGGACGACAAAGTAATGCAGTATTTGAAATTCAAGGGAGCTGTGCGATTGCTGGTGGGTGGATAATTAATTAATGCCACCGAGATTAGACCTGCTAGGCAAATCCCTAATCTCATGGATCAGAAGATCGAAATCAATTTTCAGGAATAAATATGCTTCATACTTTAGTTTGGCGATTCAAATCACGCAACCCACTGAACTAAACAGTAGCTAGAACTTATATTATTGTTTTTTTAAGCACAGGCTCGTTGTTCTATTCCTTAAACAAATGAGGTAATTTAGTCCAGTTAGACTTTTTATAATTCAAAAAAAAGTTTTTTTTTTTAAAAAACAAACCCCCCCCCCCCCCCAAAAAAAAAAAAAAAAAAAAAAAAAACTTGAAAGGAAAACAAAAGAACAGAGAGACCTCACGGAAAGCAGAGGAGAAGAGTGAGCGGAAAGAGTTAAACTGTTTTTCTGGCCAAGTTTACACGTTTCGTCTCTGTAATTGGAAGATCTTAATCTAACTTGGAAGCTTGCTAGCTCTATTGTATCCCGGAACATTTGATGCACAGCATAAAAATTATTTATTTTTCGGCATAGAAGTTGTTAGAATTAAAAGTAAAGTGAATATGGAATTGGGAGAAGTTTTAAGCCAAAAAAACATTAAAAACATAAGAGCTCCTTAATTTTATTTTGACATGAACAGTTCAAAAGATAAATAAAAAAAACAAAGAATAACTTTCAAGCAATCTCCAGAAGTAGTAAAAGCATGCAGCGAATCGCATGATTTTGCCGTGCCATTATTTGCAATCACAATATTTTAAAAGAAACAAAAAAAAAAAAAAAGAAGTCAGTGCAGTAGAACAAAATAATCTTCTTTTGAAATCAAACTGGTTTTGCGATTGATTTGCTGAAATCATGTTTTGCGGCTCCCTGCAATCTCAAGATTTTTTTTTATTTTTTCTTTTTGAAAGAAGAGGTGATTGTCTTCTGCAATCGCAAGCCATCTTCTTCCCTTATCTATAATTTTTCATTTTTTAGTCGGAATTTCTTTGTTAAATAAGTTTTGATTATTTAGTCCT
The DNA here is from genome assembly GCA_030144865.1 of Tinospora cordifolia. Lineage (NCBI taxonomy): Eukaryota > Viridiplantae > Streptophyta > Magnoliopsida > Ranunculales > Menispermaceae > Tinospora > Tinospora cordifolia. Next base: position 26,292 of record JAJIYU010003512.1, read on the forward strand.
GCCCATTTGATCAGTATGCAGAAAAACATACATAAAAAAAGCAAAAATTTCCATTAAAAACAATGTTACCTAAACTTTAATTTGAACATTGAAGGTTATAATATATATTTATTATCATTCAATAAATAAATACACATTTAGAAGTGTATAATGCTATACTTTAATCACATTACGTCAAATATTTAGGTATATGATTTAAAAGTTGAAATTGGATTAGAAGGTTATCCTGTTCCAATGCACCCTGTTAAGCACATTGCAACAGTCTTGTCAAC
>JAJIYU010003513.1:0-26573 GCA_030144865.1 Tinospora cordifolia
ACCCTAATGCATTTGGGTCTAAGAAGAAGAAAATGTAGCACAGGCCCGTCTCCCGGGCATCCCAAGATTTTTGATCAAAGAGAATTGAACCGTCAGATGATGTGGAAGATGAGACTTGGGAGGTGGGGTGTTACATGGTATGACACAAATGCTACAACTATTACATTTTTTGGATTAAGCACAACACACCAAGTGACATAGGTGTGAAGGTGAAAGTAATGTAGTGAAAGATATATTTCAGGCTCATCTTCGTTCAATTGAGTTGCTAAGAGCTTTTCTTGAAGTGTTGTTAATTGATTGTACTTATATGACACAGGTACAAGTTTCCAATAGTACAGATTGCTGGGGTGACATCTACAGAGATGACATTTGCAGTTGCATTTGAGTACATGTTAGTTAAAAAAGAGGATAATTTTACTTGGTGTCTGGAGAGATTCAAAGAGTTGATTGATAGATTTTTTGGGCCAAATGTGATTATTATTTATAGAGATTTGGCCCTTATGAATGCAATTGCCCATGTGTTTTCTAATTGCACTAATTTGTTGTGTACATGGTACATCTATATAAATGTATTGACTAATACCAAAGAAATATTTCGGAAGGATGATGATTTCAAAGAATCTTTTCATAAGTAGAATGGCTTGGTGAACAATTTAACAGAGACTAGTACAATGAAAAGCTTCCAGTTATAGAGGTTGAGTATAGTACATTTGATAATGTACTTACATATTTCAGAAATACATTGTTGAACCAATTTAAAGAGAGGTTAGATAAGGCTTGGACTGATGAGGTAATGCATTTTGGGAACACAACAAAAAAATAAGGCAGAGAGTACACATGCCAAACTAAAGAATTACCTTGAGTCTTCTCAAGGAAATTTTGAGACATCATGGGGTATACTCAACAACAACATGATTGCAATGCTTGAGCTACAACATACAGAGATCAAAACATCATTTGAAAAGAGTTTGAGTATCTTTATACATCAATACCGAGTTTCCATTTTCACATTGTTGCATGGTTTTATCTCTAGGGCTACATTGGAGAAGATTTAACTTGAGTTGCAACGTGTACATGGGGTCGGTGTTGATCAAATTGCATGTGGTTGTGTGTTACATACAACACATGGGCTTCCTTGTGCTCATAAGCTTGCTAGGTATCAAGTCGCCCACTTGCCGATCCCATTAGAGGATGTTCTTCTTCATTTGCAAAGGCTTAGCCTTGATGACCTCATAACGCAAGACTTCAATTATGGAGCATTGTTAGAGAAAGTAGCAGATAAGATAGAAAGAAGTCATGAAAATGGGAGAAAAAAAATTGTGTAACAACTTTTAAAGATTGTCTCTTCATCTATGTCCTATATTGTTTTACTTCCAGAGAAGATCAAAACAAAAGGAAGGCTGAAGAAGGTGGACAAATCTACGAAGCGGGAACCCTCCCATTTTAAGCGTGTTTTATCTATTGGCTCGAGTTCCTCATCCAATTCTTTGGTGAAAAAAAAACTTTTGAAGCTAAAGGTTTGTAGGGCTCGGTCAAGGATGGCATTGACTTCTCTCGGTGTATTTCGTATTAGGAAGCATGATCACATTCTTCATGTGGTTGATGTCAAGTCTAATGGTAATTGTAGTTATTGTGTCATTACATTAGGTCTCGATCTTGGGAAAGATGGTTGGCAACAAGTGAGGATTGACATGATATGCGAGCTTAATAGTTTTGAAGCCCAATATGTCAATTTTCTTGGTTCCACCAAGGTACAACAAATGAAAGCGTCATTAAACTGTGACCAATTACCAGCACCACCAGATAAATGGATGACACTGTCGGACATGAGTTTGTTAGTAGCAACTATTTCAATGTGGTGTTAATCTAGTAATCGAGTGACCAATGTATGACATTCCTCTTGCCTTTTCAAATGAGAATTATGATCGTGATTGATTATGTTAATGGTGACAACTTTGTCAGGGTAATCATCTTATACTTTACCTTAATTATAATTTGGTTAATGTTTATGCATAAACTAATTATTTTCATTTTATGTAGGTTTTGTTTAAGCAAAATTCACTCATTTTGCCAATTTTGAGAGAGTAGCACGTGAACCGATATCCATGGGCGAAAGTTTGGGCCAACTACTATAGAATTTTATATGTACATGAACAAGGAGATGTACATAGCAAATATATTATTAGTCTTATTGCTTTATAATGTATCAGCTTTGTTTCATCTATGTATTATTGGCAAAAAAATAGAGAGGTAAATGAATACTTTTGTATTCATAGTACATGATTAATCAAGTTATTTATATGTCATCATAAATGATTGAACTTTCGATATGAATGTTAACTTTAAACTTAACTAAATGTCCTATATGATCGATATTTTTAAGATGTTGGGACCAATTATTTTAAAATGAATTAAAAAGTCTTATTAGAGGTTTTGTAGTGGATAGTTAGGGCTTGTTCTAATTGTTAGCCAAAAAAAAAACCATATTCAATTAGGCTTTCAAATGGTAGGTGTCGGTTGAGTGGGTCTCGGCCCTGGTGGCCTGAGACCATTTGAATGGTCTTGGTAGCTTAGGCCGAGACACACCATTGCGTCTCGACCTTGAGTACCAAGACCCACCCTGTTTGGACTCAATCGGGATCTACCACTTGACATCTATTTTATCATTTATTTTAGGATCATCTGAACTTTTTTAATGTCTTTGATTTTTGAAATGATATATCTTTTAATTGAAAACTTGAAAACATATTAAATGAGAGATAAACATGAAAAATTCCTTTTTAGACACAAAAGAAAAATAATATCTAAATAAAAAACTAAATGTACTTAAAAAACAAGATTGTTTAAATAACAAACTTAGAAAAGTTATATATATATATATATATATATATATATATATATATATATATATATATATATATATATATATATATTTAAAACTTGTTACCCATTGAGTGGGTCTCGACCCTGTCTGGCCGAAACCCACTCAACTAAAACCTACCACTCGATATCTATTTTATCATTTCTTTTGGGATCATCAGAACTTTTTTAATTTTTTGATTTCTGAAATGATATATTTTTTAATTGACAACTTGAAAACATATTAAATGAGAGATAAACATGAGAAATTCTTTTTTAGACACGAAAGAAAAATAATATCTAAATCAAAAACTAAATTCTCTTCACCCCATAGTGGTTCTCTTCACCCCATATTGTAATGCAATTAAGAATATGATTATTATTATTGTTCAAATACTGTTTAAACACATTACAATGCTACAAAAGAAATTTATCTAATTATCATGTAAGGCCCTTCGCTTCCTTACAAGAACTCTTCAAAATGGTTGCGGTGATCTAGCATCATCTGATACAATGGGGCTTGAAGGTATATCTGCCTCATCAACAATCTCGGAATGAACTACTCCTCGAATGTAATGTTAACGCTTGCAAGCACATCTATCATAGAGTCTAGATAAGTGCGTGCTCCTCATATGACTATTGCTCTTCAAGCAATGATCTCCACTATAGCCTAATGTCAAGTGCAGGACAAGTGCAGGACAAGTGCAGTCCTAATATCCTGGCACAAAAATCAAAACTATTAAAAGACAAACATAAATTCATTGTTGTTTAAATGATCAACAAATATAATGCATTTTTACTTGATTGGTATGATTGTCTGAATTGCCGCTGCCATGTTTAGCCTCAAACTTTGGATCATCAATGATAGGATGAGATACTAATGAGAAGCAATCCATCTAACCTGGTGATGAGTATTATGGATGACGTATCTCATCCCTCCGAAAACTTACTCCCAAAACATAGTTTTGCCACCAGTCAAATAATTGCTGAATAAACATATGTTTTATTAAATATTTACTTCTAGTGGCCCCTTGCTCTTCTTTTATTGGCTTAAGTGGAGCGACAAGTATTGACTATACATATCCTAACTGTAGGAAAAATTTATCGAGGTGGTATGACTCTACAATTTCTAAGCAGTTAATCAGCTCAATATAAAAGACCACCTTTGATATAGGTGCACCCTCTCTTGAGTCCCCGTATATGGATCCCAGTAAACATAAAAAGATATAATTACTATAAGTTGTCAAAAAACAAAACCACATACTTTTAATTAAAAGATTTCAATAACATATAATACTTACCTCATGAGGACGTAACTGGATGATTATCCGACGTAGTGTAAACATGTAGTAATCATTAAGACCCATCTCCATCCTTTGGGTCCACATAACAATGTGTGGCAAATTAATGTAGTAGTACAAATTGACGCATGGATGAGTAAAAGAAAAATGGTCATATATCCAACCCTATGAAAATCATAAATTCAAACAACCATCATATATGAATGTATATAGAAAACACAAATGTTTGAGGTTATGCAAGGGTGACAAATATACTTCAATTAGGGCGAGATACCCTACAACCTGATAGACCTCGGATCATGAAGCAATACCAAGCTGGAGGTACAAAAATGCAAGAGTGGCTGCTCCCCCACGCATACAAACCGATTGTGTCCACGTTCTTTAGAACCTGAAGTAAGGAGATGTGAACTTGGGTACCACTCTTATCAGTAAACAATGTACTGCTAATATATACAAAATGAAAGCTTTAACAGTTGCTTCAACACTGCAGTATTTGTTTATATTCTCTTTGACTGTACCAAAGAGACTCCTTAGCCACGAGTTACTTATAATGAGTCATTTAGCCATTCTAATCTCTTCACAATTTCTTCTTCAGTAGCACCAAGACAGTCGCACACCAAACCATCAAACTTGATCGATTTTACTGAAACTAATTTGCCCATTATAGGAATACTAATATCATCAAGTATAATTGACATTTCACTGAATAAGAGGTGAAATGTGTTCGTCTTTAGATGCCACCTCTCAATGAATGCCGATATAAGTGTTCTATTAGCATAGCTATAAGAACATGTGATCAACAGGCTCAATCCAAAACTATTGATCAACGTCCGTAGGTGAGACTGTTCTGAGTGACCATCAAGGTCCTGAATCTTCATCATATTCCAGTAGTTGATACACTTCAGTGGGCCTCGATTCTGCACTCACAAAAGTTTTTTTTTCAAAAAAATAGATTATTAATAATTAATACTTGAGAGAAAAAAAAATATTTGACTATAATAAGTATAACTATAAAAATTAACCTCGTTCCTCAATATTACTATAACAACATGATGTTTAAAACTCTTAAAAATTGACAGATCAGATGGACCCCAAGGAAAGGGTCTAAGAGCATCTTCACCTTCTTCATGAAGATTAGATGTTGATGCCACCATAGCTCACCTCTATGATGCCATCAATGAGGAACTTGAAAAAGATGCACTTTCTAACTGATGCTCGGTCTATTTCTTGCAACCATTGTCTTTTTTGGTGCCATTTCTGCATAAAATACAATTAATAATTAATTTATTATAATATTTAAATGTAAAGAAACATATAAATAAAAATCTAGAAGTGAAAAGCTGTCATTTATGAGTCTTGACCAACAAATTTATGGTTCTCTTCCATTGTTGGTCGAGACCCTTAGAAGAACCTTGGCCATAGTGGGTCGAGACTCTTCTGAGGGTGTTGATCAACGGTGGCCAAAACTCTCCATAGAATCTTGTCATCACAGGGCAGGGAATGTATCTTCACAATGGGACTTTCGTTTCCTGCAAATCATACACGAAATTGAAGCTTATACTATCTAAACTATGATAAAATAACTTTAAAACACAAAAAACTATAACTTTATCAAATCTATGTTTCTTTTATGAGGATTTGTTAGAAATCCCGTGGTGGTACAACTTTGGGATCACAATAGTTGCAAATACACTCTCTGCGGCTGGCAAATGGATTCTGATGAAAAGAAATATGTGGTTAACACTTTAGTGGATGTGTTTCATGATGACGGCGATGTTGGGTGAATGATGGTGAAGGTGGTGAAGAAGAAATCTTTAGTGGTGGGTATTAATATGAGGTTAGTTGATGTTATTTAGGGTTTAAATAAGGGTAGTTTAGGATTTCTAATAAAAAATGGGGTGAGTACATCAATTTTTAAAAGTGGGTGGGGTGAACTTAGTGGTAGGGGTAAAGTAATTCACTACTGGGGTGATTTTTAGCCCAACTCAATTAGAATCTGAAATGGTCTTCTTACATATTGTAAAAGTATCACTGACTTTAGGTAAAATGAAGAGAAGTTATTTAAAAATGTTAAAAAAAATATGTATTAGGCCATTAGACACACCTTTTGGCTTGTTCGTCCGTCTAATAGATCATTCAAACTCGATCTATACATTCATCCACTAATTGGACTAACACTATGACTCTATATGTCCAATCATTAAATGGACAACTCCGTTCATTTGATCATTGGATGGATAGGCGATGAATTGAGTAACAACTCTAACATTAAAATGTACATTAAAATTGAATTTTCTTTGCTAAAAATCCCAAAAACCGTTTAAAACTAACAAATCTAACATTTAAACCCAAAAAGAAAATGAAAATGGAAAGTTTTACCTTATAAAATGATTATCTTCAAACTTGGAAGATTTTTTTATTTTTTATTTTTTATTTTTTATTTTTACAATTGAAGAAGAGAATGGTTGAGTATGTAAGAAAATGATGAATTTTATCATTAAAACAAGTTTGAGTAAAAAAAAAAAAAAATTAAGAAAGTAAACTTAAAAACCAAGAATATGAGAGAAAGAAATTATTGGCAGGGAGAAAAGGAACGAGAGGGTGAATAAGAGAGTTTTTACATTTAAAAATGGGTTGTGGGGAGGGTGAAAAGGGTGAGTGGAGGAGGAAAAAAGAAAATGAGAATCACTAAAAAAACATTGTAGAAGATAAATTTTGTTTTAAAGTTATAAAAGAAAAAATTGTAAATAAATGTAATTATATATATATATATATAATTAAAAAAAAAACTGGCGTAACCGCGCGCAAGTAACCGCCCGGGCGGTTATGCGCGCAACGTGGGAGGAACGGTGGACGTCTGTCCTTTCCTCTGTTTTAAAATATTAAAATAAATTTATTTGAAACAAAAAGAGCAAACCGCACGTGGTTTCCACTTGGCGCATAGTCTGCCTAATAGCCAGACCATCTTTCCAATCTCTACGGGGAATCTTAGAGAACGGTTAAAATAACCGTCTCTTTCATTCTCCTTTAGCCGCCGCCACTCTCACCTCCTTAACTTCCACCAATCCCTCTGTTTTCATTAGCTTTTCGTTTCTTGTTCTTTTAACCGTAGACAGTTAAATTGATTTGGTCGTCTTACCTTTTCCTCTCACTTACTTCCCAATCCAACATCACGACGACAGCGGCAACCACAGGACTACAAACCAAACCAACTACCCCTGCCCAGGTACTACTCTTTCTTTTAATAATTCTCTTAAATTTCCTATATCTGCTGCTACACAGTAGCCATACATGTGCTGCTGCATTTACTTTTAACACTTGATCAGTTTCAGGTTATTGGCATTTTTATTATCATTACTACATGACGATGATGACGGCAGGAGAGCTTCTAGGCGTATATGGAGACACTTCCCATGATCTTCTCATTGACAATCCTATTAGTAGTACTCTTTTGGACCCATTTTGCTGGGATCTTTACACGAGTACTCCTCATTTTAGCAGCAATATTTACGATCATCACGCTAATAATACTTCTAATAATGTTCTTGATCTTCCATACTACAACTCTTCTTGTTACATATCATCTCATGAGTTATCAACATTCCCAGATCATCAAATTTTCTCAGTACCTGATCATGACTTAGTTAATCATGATTATTCCTACTACCCAAACTCGAAACGGCAAAAGAGCTGTTGCAGCAGTAGTGATGTGGGGTACTGCAACCCTGACTTTTTGCTGAATTGCTTCAAAGGGTTCCCTCCGAGTGCTGTGAATGCTTCAGTTGACTATTACCTGAAAGAGCCCGACTTGTTGCTTTCGGAGATTAACGATCATCAGATGCAGAAGAAGCCACTGTTGCAGGCTTATTGTGAAGTGTATGATGTCGAGAAATCAAAGAGGGTGCAAGTGAATACTAATAATAAGGGTGATGAGGGTATGTCAGCACAGAGTGTAGCAGCAAGACAGAGGAGGAGAAGGATCACTGAGAAGACACAAGAGCTTGCTAAGCTTATTCCTGGTGGGAGCAAGATGAACACAGCTGATATGTTTCATTGTGCATTCAAGTACGTCAAGTTTTTGCAAAGCCAACTTGGAATTCTTCAACTCATGGCCTCACTTGATCATCATCAGGTGAATAAATCTCCATGAAAGATTTTATATATGCTAGTTATTAATGACGATAAGTAGTCTATTTTTCTCGTTACTAATTAATTTTCTTATTTTTCGAACATTTTATGAAGTGTAATGGCTGGTGGGTGTGTGCAGGAAAGCAAAGATGATAAAGCATCTCCTACTAATCTTATTGTAAAAGGAGAAAAGCAACTCCAAGTTCTTCTTGCATCATCGGTTGTACAAGAGACGCTAAGCTCGGAGGAGAAGTGTTTGGTGCCAGAAGAACTAGTTGAAACCCTTGCAAAAGATCGTGAGACAATTCCAATGGATAATTCATTAAACTCTGATAGAAGCACTGATCGTCACTTGTAACTGAAGAGAATTGAAGCTGATGCGAGCGTATATAGGGGGAAAGTTTCTGCTTCTTTTTCTATTTATTACTTCTTTTATTTAGTTTCAATTTGTTCCCTTGATTTGTTTATTTATTTTTTTAAATGTATATGTTCATTTCTTTTTGGAGTAGAAAATTATTATTTCAATCAATCCCTTTTAGTGATTCTCTGCGATCTAGGTATGTGGTGCGTGGATGCATAAAACTATATATGTATGCTTATAAAAAATTAAACATATAAATTAAGATAATAACCATCAGGATTACCTCCTAAATTGCATAGATTAATTTGTGAGGTGTTATTCAGGATTACCTCGATCGATCTGTTTGACAAAGAAATGTTTTGTTTTTATTTTTTTGGAAAATGGTTTAATTTTAATGGCTAAAATTATTGAAGTCTCAACAAGTTCTTTTTTCTTTTTCATCCATCAATGTTTACCATAGTGAATCGTGATTTGATTCCAACTGTGTAATCGCATGCTTGTCAAAGTTCGAATTTCTAAAATATTGAAAATTATAAGTACACATGTGGAAATAGGATAAGTAATGCTAAGTATGGTATATGGCGCAATTAGATTAATTATTTATGCAATTGAATATTAATAACTATTTAATATAAGAATACAAATTAAAAATACGTATATGTCTTGCTCTTCTATGTAACAATTATAAATATTATAGCAATTATTTTAAAGTTTTTTGACAAAATATTAATAAAATTCACCTTCGAAACACATGAAAAACTCATGTTAAGATTTAATTATTTAGAATATATATATATATACCCGATCGAGCTGATACTGGTAAGTGAGCTTAGTGGGTGGACTACTAAATAGCAATTTCAGTATCCATTAGTTACAAATAAGTCTATAGCAGCCTCAAGTACGCGTTTCCTTTCATCTATCATCTATGGTGCAATTATTTTGGGCCGTACGAATTGTTGGTTCTGTAGAACAAAATTTTGGAGGAAATGAAAAAAAATATCAAATAGATTATAATTAACATATGCGCTATAGCTTGTGTTGAACACAGTCAGGCAATCTTACAATGATAACACTACAAACTATGAAAAGATTGAACACTTAAATGAGTAGCACTCTACTAAGATTTATGCAGTAAAAATGCAAAATTAATTGTGTATTTCGAATGAATTAAAAACCATAAATAAAAAATATTGTACTTACAAAGGATTGATGCCTACTATTTGCAGATACATCAGCTTTAGATCGTCAGATTGCCTCTATTCAGATTATATTAAATCCAAACTACCAAATTGCGTACGTATTTGATCAATAGGTGCATTTATGACCATTAGATGGTTGTCTTACTATATTAAAATTTCATTCATTTTCAGAAATATTGCATTAACAATTTTTATTAAAGGTTAAACGTCGTTAATTTTCATTTTGAAATGAAATGTTGCTTACTGCATGCAAAACAAAAATGTGTACACAAATATGAATTTTTACCAGAAGCCAACCAAGCCAAGCAGTGCTGGTCAGCAGGCAATAGTGGCGCGTGTGTTTCATTTGCACGTCAAAGAAGAAGAAGAGCTTCACCTCGTGTCCTCTCTAACAATAAAGCCTTCAATTTGTACATATAAACTTATTTCTAACTTTAGAAATAAGTTTTTTTCAAAATCCATCACATTTTACACCCCACACAATTTGTAAGTAAGCAACTTTGACCAAACATTGATTATTCATTTTAATAAAACTTTTTTACAATTCTTTGTATAATATTAATCTTTTTTACTTCAAAGATTAATTATCATCTTTGATTTAATCAAAATAGCAATATTTGATTAACCCACCATTGTCCCAAAATATGCCAACTATACATATTGAAAACCCATATCTAACAACACCACAAGAAAAAAAAACACTTTCCATAGCTTGCAAAATAAGCTGTTAAAAAGTTTTCATGGCATGCAAACATGTGTCATTGTTCAATGCATCAGATTGCTCTTACAGTTTTAATGGCACAATTTTTTCTTTCGACCGCATGCACGACATGCCATGAAAACAGTTTAGCTACACATGTCTCAAATAAAACGGTTTAAGAACCATGTTATTAAATATTTTTTAATGGTGTGTCTTGCATGCTGTAAAAATTGCACACAATTTTACCATATAATGACATGTGTTACATGTCATAAAAACAAACACAAAGACTTAACACAGCTTCATCAGAGAGATACGTTTTTATGTTTTGCATTGTGAATCCTCTTTCTTAATTGCAATACATATGTAATTAGATTTAATTATTATAATACCTATATAATTAGTATAATTGGGTTTAATTGTAATGCATATGTAGTAAACAATTACTTTTATTTATATTATACGCTAAATCTTTAAGTAAAATGGATATATACAACAATTTTATAAATGATATTTTACTTTTCTTACAACATAAAAATAAAAGAAAAGCATCCCCTTCGTTTCTTTCTAAGCATTACTAATAACCAATAAAATTAAATATTTACTTATTCATACGTTGAGATTTTTATATCATATAAATATGTAATTATATATAATTCATTTCTTTTTTCTTTTCTTATTTCTTATTGAATAATATTATTCAATTGAGTATGTATTATTAGTATAAATCTTTATTGAATTATTAATATGTATTCCATATTATTCTATGTATTATATTAATTCTACATTATTTTTTATTCTTTATTTTTTGTTATATTTGTATATTCATTCAATTTATATATATATATATTATTAGATATTAATATTGTATTATTCTGTTACATTGTTTTATTATGTTATTCTTATATTATTTTTGTATATGTTTTTGTTATATGTATATGTTTTATGAGAAAAAAAAGCGATCGATAATAATATGTTTTAACGACATGTTAAATAATACAGAAAAATACTCTAAAAAAAGTTTTAACAACTCTAAAAAATATTTGATATACATCAAAATATTAAAATTTATAATGTCATGACAAAAATTATGTACACATCACTTGGACTCACATTATATACTTAAAATGAGTGCATATTAAAAAATTTAAAAGAACTATTTGTCTTTCAAAAATATTTGTAGTTGTATATTGCTCCAACTTCTTCATCATTCCAATCTCCATACCTAAGTCAAATAAAATGAACTTAATAAGATCAATTAAGAAATAGTCATTTTTACCATCGAAATAAATATAAGGTTTTTAAACCACAAATACTTAATATCTATAATCTGATATGGAATAACCTTTCTAAGATTTGCACACTCATTGTAGATGACCATAAACAACACTTTCTGTTTCTAAGATCCCTAAGTACTAAGATTTTTCTATGTCTAATTTCCATATTAGATCCCCAATTTCTTTTCTTTTCTTTCTTTTGTTTTTTGTTCACACTTGGGATTAATGGGTCAGCGTATCTTAAAAGATTATCTTAAACATAAAAAAAATCACTTTAAAAAAATTAAAATGTAAACAACTCTTCATGATAATCATACCATATAAATTGAGATGCCACATTAATACATACATATCTAAACAAACTTCTAACATTAATATAAAAGGTGGCATGGTCTTGGACTTGTCTCCTGCGCCTCCGTAACTTGGAAAGGAAATGCAAAATGCAGATGTTTCAAATGAGCTCAAAACAAACAAAAATTATATTTCTCAACAAGGGATTGCGGCAATACATGTGACTTGTCCATGACGTACATGTTCCAATATATATATACAACGCACATTTTGGAGATACTAAAGTTGATGGATTCGATGCATGTATTCCCATATTTTTTTTTGAATTTTTAATGAAAATACATAAATTTTTCTCAATTTTCTCTAATTTTTATCAATTAATTGAAGAAAATTGGATTACTTGAGAAATATAATTTTTGAGAACGAAATATATTAATTATTAAAGAAATGTAATTTTTGAGAGAAGATATGATTTTTAGAATGATTATTTAATTTTTAGGAAGGAATAATGAATTTTTTTTGAGAGAAAAATGTTATTTTTGGGTTGAATGTATATGATTTAATAATAATAATAATAAAGAATATATACATACACACACACATATATAGACACACACACAAAGGAAAGGGAAGTTAAAAAAAAAAGAAAAAAATTTAGACAGCCCAGGCACATGGGCCTGGACTAGCTAGGCCACCTTTCCCTCTCCTTTCTTCCCTGCAACTCTAGCCGGCGGGGCAGCTTGCCAAGCTAGCTCCAAGGTCACGTGAACGACCACGTGGCAGCGTTTGGGCCATGCAAAAAGGCCCCCAAAACACACAAAAATCATTTTTTTTTCGCATAAATTATGTTGCAACACCCCAACTTCAAGATCTCATAACTCCTTCGTCCCAACTCCAATTTGCATGATTTTACAACCATTTTAAAGCTCCCAGTACGCTCTTTAAGGTTGTGCAAACCATTGGTCGAAAACACCAACTAATTGAGATGAAACTGACTATGAAGGAGAGCTATTTGACTTAGTTTGAAACCAGAAGAAGAGAACCTATGTGATCAGGGTTTTGGAGGGCGTTTGCACAACCATTTTGAGGTTGTTTCTTAAGGTAAAAGCACCGTACCCCATCCTTGTAATATATATTTCAAGTTTCATTTGTCGAAAAATGGAATCTAAGCTCTCAAATGTGTTTTACAAGGTGCTGAAGTGGGTTGCTTACTAATTGTGACAGAAAAATGTGTTCTTGGGGCAACTTCGGGACAATAGTTGAATCTGTTAGGAATGTCTGATCGAGTAAAAATTTGGTGTGATTAAGCTTCACACTTGAAGCTACAAGAAGGTATAAGTCCTGTGTAACAAGCCTCTGTATTGGTGATTTTCAATGCATGCAAAGTTGCCTGGTTACGTACAGAATTTGGTACTTCGAAAAATTTTAGAGTTTGTAAATGGATACTAAGTGTTTGAGACTGTGTTTAAGTGAGATTTTAGACATCCTTGCTTACTGATTGGAATAGTTCTTAATGGGGGATGTTCTATGATCTTAATGCTTATAATAGATGCAAGAAATGACCTTTAGATTAGAAGTTCAATGGGAGAAATAGACACTTGAAAAAAAAGTGGAAAACATGAACCCAAAATTTTTCTATGACTTGGCTAGGAATTCAGGAGATATGTTCAATGACCAAATCTTAGTATTTTGAGATGCAATTGGGTGGAGACCTCACTAGGTATCCCAAGAAAAACCGTACCAAATCTCGTCCAAATCTAAGTTGGGTAAGTGGGTAAAATTATGCGGCTGGTGACTATCTGTCACATGAAAACTGAGATTTTTAAGTTGTTGATATTCCATTTGAAAACCCTATCAAATGATATCCGAAAATTCCAAACTAAAATTTTGGAAACTATTGGGGGATTGTAGAACAAATCTAAAAAGTTTTGCTCAAATTCGACGTACAGATTGAATGTAGAAAAATCAGGAAATTCACCGCACAGATGGAACATTAAGTTAGAATTTTGATTAAGTGTGGGAAATTGAGATTTTTGACCTAATTTGACCCAAATTGACCCATTTTGACCGAATTTGACCAAAATTGGTCGTGTTGACCAATTTCGACCAAGTTTGACTAGTTGATCGATTGATCGAATAGACCAAGAAAAATTTGGATTCACTGAGACTGGTTAGGGACAGTAGAACTAGAATTGAGCCACGTTTCATAAAAGAATTGAAATTGAGTTTAAATGATGCAGATCTTAGTAGATATTATGGGATTGGGATGAGGGTCGACGGGACATCAGTACATGGGACTGAGGTGAGTAGTTTAATTCAGGTGTTATTTTGACTTGTATTCCTTGCATAAAATGTGTGTGAAATGACATTAGTTAAATAGTTTCATGTGATTTAAGTTACATCAATTGGTTTGAAGTATATACAGATGTACATCAATAGTAAGACTATAGGCTCGAGGTCCGAGCGCGGGTCAGGGTACACGATGTGATTAGATTTAGACTCGAGGTCCAACCGTTGGGTTTAGGGCATATGAATAGTGCGCCTAACCTCAGACCTGCTCGAGTGACGACACTTGGGGACTGAGTGCAGGGTTAGGGTATTCGATCAATATGCCTAGCATGTATTTAAATTGTTTTTTTAATTGTTGAATTATTTATAAATGTTTTACTACATGTCTTGAAATCAAACATTATTTTACTAATACTGTTCATGCATATATGCATTATTTTTGGGATGCTAGTTATAGGTAATATGCTAGTTTTACTACTCACTGAGCCATTTTGCAAATTAGGCTCACTATTCTATTAACATTTCAGGTTCCTTGGTGGTTGGCAAAGGAAAAGGCATAGTGATAGCCTAGTTCCCTTGGTGGTCTTTTACTTTTTGGTTCTATTTAGAGGTGAGTCTCTTGTATGTCTATGTCTACTGGTCAATTGTATTTTGGAACAAAACAATATGTAATATGTAAGAGCAAACTTTCATAGTATTTGCTTATAGACTTAATTGAAATGTTATGTTTACTTTCATACTTTATGAAATGGATGCTTAAATTATTCTAATGTAGTTATGGTTAGAAAGGCTTAATAGTGACTGGGCAAACTTAACGCAATTAGTTAGTTCGTTGAGTCACCATGCTGGTCAAGCCGCCCTTCGACCTAGGGAGGGGGTTCCAACAGCTTTGGTATAATGAAGGACCTAGGCGACATTAGAGTAATCGTGAAAGTAAACAAAACACCAAACTTAAAGGAGAAAAGGAGAAACTATCAATAATGAACCATATTTTGAACATAATGTTTATTACGTAGTGTTTAGGTTGAGTCCATTTTAAATGGATGAATAACCAATAATTCAATTTGAAATGGAGATAAAGATGTCGCCAGGCAGGGTAGAGCAGCATCTAGGCTGGGCAAACCATCGCTCAAGCTGGGAACTGATGCCACTACCACCACCTCCAATTTAGCCCAAGTAGGGCCCTATATCGAGGCTGAAGGTAGTGATTAGGGCATTTAACGAGGCTATTCACGCTTAGACAACCTTATTAAAGGAGATATTAGATAGGTTACTGACAAATAGAGGGATGAGTCATCCATATTGGCAGGAACTTCTATTCCGACTACACTTGTGGCGACAATCGCTCTAGCTATCCTGCCGCCATTGCCTACTCCATCTCCGCCACTAGTTGAGGCTGTAGTAGCTTCAGTTGCCTCTACCTAGGATAGACAAGGAGATGAGAGAGTCCATGCTTAGCTCTTCAAGAGTTTTATGGATTTACACCTTGCGATATTCAAGGGTGGTATTAGCTTGGACGCAACAGAGGATTGGCTATTGAATATGAAAAAGAACACTGAGACCTTGAGATTATTAGAGGCAGATTAGGTCCTATTTTCAGCCCATATGTTGGAGAGTGAGGCTGCCAGCTAATGGTTGTTTATGAGGAGTATCGAGGGCTTGATCACCTCTTAGGCCAGGTTTAAGGAGCTTTTTCTTGAGACTTATGTTCCAAAGGTAGAGCGGGAATGTAAGAAGATTGAGTTTCTAAGCTTGCGTTAGGGGACCACGACAGTGAGAGAGTATAGACATCAATTCCTATAATTAGAGACATGTGCCAGGATTGATAGCCAAGTAGAGGGAGAAGCTAGATTCTATTGACGAGGACTGAGGGTCGCTATCGAGTAGACAACTTCCACATCTAGGGCCCAGACCTTAGAGAAGATACAAAGGGAGGCCCTACCATATGAGATGGAAAGGTTGGATGAGCGCCCTAAGATTTCCATTGTACTATGTAGCACTCCTCAGCCACAGCCACAGTAGTAGGCATAGCTACAGACTTAGCTGTCATATAGGAGTGGATCTAGAGGTTATAGGAGTCGTGGTCGTCACCAGAAGCACAAGAAGAAGAAGTTTTTAAAGGGACAATCGAGCACCGCTCCCAGTCAGGCTGCCACAACGACAGTTGCATTTGTGGCCACTCTTGTTCAATCAAAGCCACTAGTAGAGTAGTAAAGTGCATTTTATGGGTGCTGAGGCAAAGGCCATGGACAGAGTTAGAGTTATCAGGGAGGACAGAAGCCACCCCTTACATGTTATCAGTGTGAACAAGTTGGACACAAGAGAGCTGAGTGCTCGACTCTTGCAGTGGCTCTTAGTTCTTCAACAATAGCTATCAGAGATAGAGCACAGGCCATCACCTAGTGTGACCTTGACTCGACAAGGACCTTGGTGGAAGGTACCGTTTCACTCTATGATCCATCTTTCTATGTCCTGATTGATGCCTGTTTTACCTTGTCTTTTATTTATGGAGGTATTGTAGATAATTGCAACTTAGACTTGTTAGAGATCTTATTTGGTTGATGTTGAAGACTGCCACTGGGGAGCGTATCTACTCCGATATGATATGTGAGAGGTGTGTGCTTAAATTGGGGGACTTTGAGATATTTTAGACCTTCAAGTGTTAGAGTTTCTAGAATTCGATGCTATACGCATAATGGATTGGCTAGCTGTGCACCACAGACACATGGATTGCTTTGCTAAGAGGGTTGTGTTTCAAATTCCAAGGCAACCCATTATTGTCTTTCAGGGTAGAACTTCAGATAGGCAGAGTACTCATGGTAGATTGGTGATGTTGCATGAGGCTGATACTCTAGCTAGTTTGACGACCACATATGAGGCACCTTCATGGTTGAGTATTGATGAGATCCCTATCATCAGAGATTTCCCTGACGTGTTCTTTGAGGATTTACTTAGCTTGCCCCCTAAGTGGAAGATTGACTTTATCATCGAGGTCATTCCAAGGACATGACCTATATCAATTCCTTCTTACCGGATGGGTCTTAAGGAGTTACAAGAGTTGAAGGTCCAGCTGGAGGAGTTGTTAAGTAAGGGTTTTATTTCCCCTAGTATATCACCGTGGGGTGCTCCGATATTGTTTGTGAAGAAGAAGGATGAGATCTTCCATTTATGCATCGACTACAGGTAGTTGAACAAGGTGATGATCAAGCATAAGTGCCCTCATCCATATATTGATGACTTATTTGATAAGCTTGGGGGTGTCAAGTTGTTTTCGAAGATTAATATGAGATATGGTTACTATTAGCTAAGAGTCAGGGAAGAAGATGTACATAAGACTGCATTTCGGACTAGATATGGGCACTACAAGTTCTTACTCATGCCGTTCGGCATAATAAATGCCCCACCTATGTTTATGGACCTCATGTAGAAAGTATTTCGGCCATATCTCGTTGCCTTTGTGATTATCTTCATCGATAATATCTTGATCTATTTGAGATCTCGTGAAGAGCATGCCGAACACTTGAAGATCGCACTGCAGACCTTGAAGGAGTATAAGTTGTATGCTAAGTTTAGCAAGTGCAAGTTTTGGTTATCAAAGGTTTGATTTTTGGGTCATGTGGTTAGAGCTGAGGGTATTTCTGTTGACCCCACTAAGGTTGAGGCGATTATCAATTGGCTGAGACCTACCACAGTGACTGAGATCTGCAACTTCTTGGGTTTAGCAGGCTATTATCGTTGTTTCGTCTAGAACTTTTAGAGGATTGCAGCGCTGATGACGAAGCTAACCAAGAAGGATACTCCATTTGTGTGGACTGATGGGTGCGAGAATGCCTTCCTTGAGCTTAAATAGAGATTGACATCGGCTCCAGTACTAGTGTTGCCACAATTGGGCCAGGAGTTGACAATATACACGAATGCATCACAAACATGCCTTAGTTGCGTGTTGATGCAAGATGACAGGGTTAGTGCTCATGCTTCACGACAGTTGAAAGTTCATGAGGGGAACTACCCTGTGCATGACCTAGAGTTGGCAGGGGTGGTGTTCGCACTCAAGACATGGTGACATTATCTTTATGGAGAGCGTTTCATGCTTTATTTAAATCACAAGAGACTCAGGTATTTATTCTCACAAAAGGATTTAAACATGAGACAGAGGTAATGGACGGAGCTGTGGAAGGATTATAACTTCATTATTGAGTAACACCAAGGGAAATTTAATGTAGTGGCTAATGCTTTGAGTAGAAAATGGGTCGAGACTAGATGCCTAGCTAGACACATGTCTCATGAGTGGATGATGATTAATTTTTCCATGATTATGAGTATCCATGAGTCATCTTCTGAGGCCAGAGTTAGTGCACAGATTAGAACCTAGCCAGCTCAGGTTCAAGAGATCATGGAGGGGCAGCCTTGTGATGTGGACTATAATATGTTTAGGGTATGGGCTGAGAACACATCTCGTGGAGACAAGTCATTTGATTCGGAAGGTGCACTGAGATTCAGGGGGCAATTGTGGGTACCAAATGATACAAGCCTGAGACGTAGTGTGCTCGAGGAGCTACACCGATCAAGATACGTTGTTCATTTGGGTGCCAATAAGATGTACTAAGATGCTAAGCATACATATTGGTAGCTCGGGATGAAACGAGACATAACAATCTTCATCTAGAGATGTGATATATGCCAACAGGTTAAGGCTGAGCACTAGAGACCCAGTGGATCTTTACAGTCCTTATCTATACTGGAGTGGAAGTGGGAGCACATTACCATGAACTTTGTTATAGGACTACCCTATACACAAAAGTGACACGATGCTGTTTGAGTAGTCGTGGACTAGTTGACGAAGTCAGCCCATTTTCTTCCTGTGAATACTAAGGATTCAATGGAGTAGTTGAGCCGTCTTTACATTGGAGAGATTATAACGCTTCATGGTGTCCCCTTATCCATTGTGTCCAACAGGGACGCTAGGTTCGTGTTTCAATTTTGGCAAGCGTTGCAGGCTCAGTTGGGATAAAGGTAAACCTTAGCACAACATTTCATTTGCAACTTGATGGTTAGTCTGAGCGAGTGATCTAGATTTTGGAAGATATGTTGCGATCGTGCATTATGGACTTTGGTGGTAGCTGGGAGGATCATTTGGCCTTGTGCGAGTTTGCTTATGATAACAACTACCAGTTGAACATCGGTATGGCACCGTTTGAAGCATTGTATGGTCGACCATGTGGTTCCCCTGCCATACTGGGTTGAGACTAGTGACAGAGCAGTCTTGGGCCCCACTTTCATACAGGAGCAAAATGAGAAGATATAGAGGATTAGGCATAATCTGAAGGCCACTCAGGTGTAATACCCCAAAAGTTTATAAAATCTCCACGTCACTATGAATAGTTAAAATGAAATAATGAATTAAATAAATAAGAAAATAATAAATACTCAAAAGTCAAGTAGAATAATTTCAAATAAACCTAGAATAAATATAAAAGTAATATAAATTTAGAAAGCACAAGAAATGGCAATAGGAAAGACACAAAAACTGTGACTTCACGAGTATCGCGATAATGATATTGATTACCATGGTAATGTTGGGCAAACCCAAAAAAAAGAAAGAAATGGTATTGCACTGGTTATTGCGGTTACCCATCGTGGTAATGCATGATTATCACGATAACAATTTCATTATCGTGGTAATGTGCAATTTTCTATAAATACGTAATGTTTCATGCAAAACCCTAGATGTCAATTTCAAACACCACAACTTGGTGTTCTCTCTGCAAAACCCTAAACCAACCTTGCAATCTAATTTCTTAACATTTCTTTTGAGTTCCAAGGGGATTAAGCTCACTCAAACCCCTCTCTACTGGTTTGTAAGCTTAGATCTGTGATGAACAAGCTCCACCAAGAAGAAAAGTTCATGGAGGTGTTGTTCCAAACAACTTGTACTCAGGTAAATCACGAAACCTCACTTGTAAACTCATTTTCTTAGCATTGCATAACATTTCTTAAGTGTATGCTCGTTTATCTTTGAAGCACAAATCATTGAGGGTTGCAAGACCTCGCATTGGTGAAAAAAGAAGTGGAAAACGTAGAGCTCCAAGGTATAAAGATTTTCTTTAGTTTGGATTGTGTTTTAAGCTAAATGTGTGTGTATTAGAGTGTTAAACACATGGGAAAACCATGAACGGGACAATGCACACAAAAGCGTTGCATTTTTTGGAAATCCCGCAGTAACACGCACACGGAACACACACAAACCCTGCTAGTTACCATGGTAACTGATAGCGGTAACGTGCTGAAAAACCAATTTGTGCACTGGTTACCGTTGTAACACATGTAGCTGATTCCAATTGTGTCCCCGACTCAGTTTTTCGTTCTGGCCTTGTGTATACTGTGAGATACCTATGTAAGGGACATAAAGCTATGACTTGAACACGCTATGTACACATTAGACTCACAAAACCTTGGTATCAAAATCTTATAGATTGAAGATCTAAAGCACGTATGACGAGGAGCAAAAAGGCATAATGGAAAGAAATACCAAAGTGGGTGTGATCACTGTACTTTAAAATGAGTACTTAGGAGCATGCTGGAATTGTTCTTGTATGATTATTGATTTGAAATGATTGATTAAGTGTTGGGATTACGTGCTGATTGTTTTATATATGTGATGATCACATACCTAGATGAAAAAAAGGATGTTAGTTATAGTTAAATCACATGATTGTTTTATGTATCTACATGTACCATGAAGTAATGTTTGTGATGAATGGTTTTCATACATTGTTTGAGATGAAATGTGAAACTAAAGAATATTAAATTAAGACTTTAAAACTCCACGTACCTGGGCAATGACCGGTTTTTGGGTGTCATCGTGGGTGTCCCTAACCAAGCCGACTACGACAACTAAATGTGTCTTCAGATGGAGAGTCACTGTTGACCTCTCTCCTTAGATGTGGTCCCGAAAGGTATCGACCTTTGGGTGTTACCTCCAGATTCACTCCCATACCACAGGGGGACACCAAGAGTGGATCTCTTTTAGTCTGTGTTCCGACTAAATAACAAATGAAGTGTTTGAAACAGCTTAATGTAATGAAAGTATTTGCATGTTTCGTATTTTGATGTTCTATATAATCCATTGGGCTCTCGAGCTCACCCCACTTTTCTATTTCAAGTGACAATTCACATGGCACGAGTTGACCATCTCTGAACAACTCCGATTATTTTGTTGAAACCTTAGTGGGGAGGTTGTTAAATGTCTTTTGTACATCTTATTTTTCTGTACTTAAATTGAATAGGTTTGTGCCCCTTTCTTTTTGGACTGATCATTTTGTTCATAATGAAATGTTTTAAGTTTATTTTGAAAATCCTTGGGTTGTTTAAACTTTGGATTTGAAGCTTCTCATTTACCTGTAACATACTTGTTTTGATTTATTTCTGCGTACATTAATTGTTTTAGACTTGAGCATTTAAACCCCATGTTCCTTTTTGAAATTTTTACTAATCAATCTCTTTTACCTATAAACTCTCATTTCAAAGGATTTCTAGTTATTTGAATTGATTTCATCATTACTTGAAAAAGGAACTAGAAAAATAGTTTTGAATGAAAGAAAGAGACAGAGGGTAGTTGAAATTAGTGGCGCTCCGGTCTTTGACGGATGACAACCCATGCTTACGGCTTCTCCTGCCAAATGGGCGTTCATCTCTGTGCAAGGCCCTGACGTTTTCGCGGCTTCTCAGGGTTGGGTGGTTGGGGTGTTACATCAGGACTGACAGAAAAGTTACGCCAATAACCGAATAAGGGTCCTTGAGTTTGAGGTTGGCGACCATGTCCTCCTCCATATTTTTCCTCGAAAGGGGCAAACATGCTTTGGGATTTCAAGAAAGCTTGCACTGAGATATGTTGGTACTTTTGAGATCCTTGAGAGGATAGGCTCGTTGCTTATCGGCTAGCATTGTCGCCATAGCTATCGGGTATGCATAACGTGTTCCACATTTCCATGTTGACAAATTATCATCTTGATCCCTTGCATGCCATTGATTGGAGGCACATTGAGTTACGAGAGGACTGTACATACAATGAGATGCCTACGGTTATCATCAATCAAGCTGTGAGAAAGTTGTGCAATAAGGAGATACTGATGGTATGAGTGGACCGACAGTTCCATGTTGCAGAGCAGGATACATGGGAGAGTGAAGATTTTATGATCCGTCATTATCTTGAGTTGATGAGTGTTGCTCCTGGACTTATATGATCTATATCACTTGTAAATTTTGAGGACGAAATTTTCTATAAGGGGGTTAGACTGTGATGACCCACATTTTTGAGACATCCAATTGATGGGATTGATGCATGTATTCCCATGTATTTTCTTAAATTTTTAATGAAAATACATAATTTTTTTTTAATTTTCTCTAATTTTTAACTATTAATTGAAAAAAAATTAGATTAATTGAGAAATATAATTTTTGGAAAGAGAATACATTAATTATTGAGCAAATGTAATTTTTGGGAGAAGACGTGATTTTCGAAATAATTATTTAATTTTTAGGAAGGAATAATAAATTTTTTGGTAATTATTGGAATTTTTTTTGAGAGAAAATAGTTATTTTTGGGTTGAATGTACAAAATTTATTATTATTAATAATAATAATAATAATAATAATAATAATAATAATAATAATAATAAAGGAATAAATAAATAAATAATAAATAAATAAATAAAAATGTATATATATATATACAAAGGAAAGTGAATTGAAAAAAAAAAATCCAGGCAGCCCTGGCACATGGACCTGGACTACCCAGGCCCATGTGGGCTAGGCTGGGCGCATGGGCTGGCCCATGCACCCAGCCGTCTTCTTCCTTTCACTCTCCTTTCTTATTTTTTCCCATTTTTTCCAGCACAAAAAACTAGCGAAAACCATATTTAATCCCCTAGTTTTGCTAGTGGTTTGACCTCTGACATTGCCGCCGACTGGCCCCCGTGACTTCGATCGGTAGGGTAGCTTGCCAGGCTACCCCCAAGGTCACATGGGTGGCCACGTAGCAGCATTTGGGCCATGCAAAGACCCCCCAAAACACACACAAACCAATTTTTTCTACAAAAACTATGTTGCAACACCCCAACTTCAAGATCTCATAACTCCTTCGTCCCAACTCGGATTTGCATGATTTTAAGGTTATGCAAACCATTGGTTGAAAACACCACTGGTTGAGATGAAAATGACCATGAAGGGGAGCTGTTTGACGTTGTTGGAAGTTAGAAGCAGAGAACTTGTGTCATCCGAGTTTTGTAGGGATGTTTACAAAACCATTTTGAGGTTGTTTCTTAAGGTAAAAACACCCTACCCCATCCTTGTAATGTGTATTTCAAATTTCATCTATCAAAAAATGGAATCTAAGCTCTCGAATGTGTTTTACAAGGTGGAGAAGTGGGTTGCTTACTAACTGTGAGTGCAAAACGTGTTCTTGGGGTAATTTTGAAGCAACAGTTGAGGCTATTAGGAACATCCGATCGGGCTAAAATTTGGTGTGATTAAACCTCACACTTGAGGCTACAAGAAGGTATACATCCCATGTTGTAAGCTTTTGTATTTGTGATTTTCAATGCATGCAAAGTTGCTTGGTTACACACAGGTTTTGGTACTTAGAAAAATTTTAGAGTTTGTAAATGCATACTAATTGTTTGAGAGTGTGTTTGAGTGAGATTTTAGACACTCTTGCTTACTGATTCAAATAGTTCTTAATGGGGGGATGTTCTATGATCTTAATGCTTAAAATAGATGCAAGAAATGGCCTTTAGAGTAGAAGTTCAATGGGAGAAATAGATACTTGCAAAACAATGGAAAACATGAACCGAGAATTTTTTTTGTGACTTGGCTGAGAATTCGGGGGATCAGTTCAGTGACCAAATCTCAATGTTTTGAGATATAATTAGGTGGAGACCTCGATCAATATCCAAAGAACAAGTGTACCAAATTTTGTCCAAATCTGAGTTGGCTAAGTTGGTCAAATTACACGACTAGTGACTGTCTGTCACATGAAAATCAGGATTTTTCAGTTGCTGATATGCCACTTAAAAACCCTATCAAATAAAGTCCAAAAATCCCAAACTTAAATTCTGGTAAATATTTGAGGAGTTTAGAACATATCTTGAATGTTTTGCTCAAATTTGACATACGGATTGATCGTAGAAAAATTAGAAATTTCACTACGCAGATTGAACATTAAGTTAGAATTTTGACCAAGTGTGAAAAATTGAGAATTTTGACCAACTTGACCTATTTTGACCCATTTGACCTATTTTGACTGAATTTGACCAAAATTGGTCATGTTTACTAATTTTGACTGAGTTTGACCTATTTATTGATTGACCAAATTGACCAAGTCAAATTTGGGTTCATTGAGGCCAATTAGGGACATCAGAACTAGAATTGAGTCACGCTTCACAAAGGAACTGAAATTGAATTTAAATGATGCAGATCTGAGTAGATACTTGGTCGAGTGTCGATAGGAAATTGGTGTATGGGACCTGAGGTGAGTAGTTTAATTTTGGTGTTACTTTGACTTGTATTCCTTATATAAAATGTGTGTGAAATGACATTGGTTAAATGATTTCATGTGATTTGAGTTACATCAATTGGTTTGAAGTATATACAAATGTACATCAATAGTAAGACTATAGGCTCGAGGTCCAAGTGCGGGTCAGGGTACATGATGTGATTGGATTTAGACTCGAAGTCCAAGCATTGGGGTTAGGGCATATAATTAGCGCGACTAACCTTAAACCCCCTCGAATGACGACGCTTGGGGACCGAGCGCAGGGTTAGTATATTTGATTAATACGCCTAGCTTATAACCCACTTGAGTGGCCATTAAGACAACTCATGACCTGCTCGAGTGATGTCCATTGGCTTGGATTTAATGATTTGAAAGCCTAGCCTAGATGCAGTTTTCAACTAGTATACATTCAAATTGTTCATCTTTAACTGTTGCATTGTTTATAAACATTTTACTACATATCTTGATATCAAGCATTATTTTACCATTACTATTCATGCATACATGCATTGTTTTTGGAATGCTAGTTATAGGTAATATGCTGATTTTATTACTCATTGAGCCACATTTCAAATTAGGCTTACTACTCTACCAACATTTTAGGTTCCTTAGCAGCTGACAAAGGAAAAGGCGTGGTGATAGCCTAGTTCCCTTGGTGGTCATTTACTTTTTGGTTCTATTTAGAGCTAGGTCTCTTGTATTTCTATGTCTAATGGTCAACTGTATTTTGGAACAAGACAATATGTAATATCTAGGAGCAAACTTCCATGGTACTTGCTTATAGACTTAATTGAAATGTTATGTTTACTTTTATACTTTACAGAATGAATGCTTAAATTACTCTGATGTGGCTTATTGTTGTTGTGGTTGGGAAGGCTTAACAGTAACTGGTCGAACTTGATGCGATGAGTGAGTGTATTGAGTCACTATGTCAATCGGGGCACCCTTCGGCCTAGGGAAGGAGCCCTGACAAATATATATCAATGTCACAATCTCTATGTTAAGAATGGACCCTGGTTTACTCTCCCATGTGGGGCAACCCCAAACTTTTTGTTTTCATACCACTGCACAAAAGTGAACATTAGATTTTCATTCTTAGCTAAGCAATAAAGCAACATAAAATAGAAAATGACATGAGTTTTTGCTTCTACTTTTTATTTTTTTTGATTTAAAATCCATATTGTCTAAAATTTAAACATGAAGCATATGATAAATAAGAAAAAAGAAAATCTGTGGAAAAAATGTCGAGACCCCATTAGTGACCCGACCGACACAACAACTAGACTTGTAAACTGTCGGGACCCCTTCCCAGAGCCAAGGGCGGCCCGACCGGCACAACGGCCTGACGAACTCTCTCACCAAGACGAGTTCGCCCAACTGCTGTTAAGCCATCTTTGTAAACCTCTTGTGATGGGACGATATCAGAATAATTGGAATCATTAAAACCAAAGTAAGAAATAATTCAAAACGAAAGCATTTCATTTACATAAGTTTGTCCAAAATATATACTTAATCGTTTAGAATAATACAACAATGACCAACCTCAAGGAAAAGGAGAAAACCAAAAAGAAACTGGGACAGGAATCGTCAGGGAATCAGGCAATCACTACGCCTTT